>JAGFNQ010005840.1:180548-210580 GCA_024364735.1 Boesenbergia rotunda
TGGATGTCAAATCGGCCTTTCTAAATGGTCTAATAAAAGAAGAGGTCTATGTCGAACAACCACCGGGGTTTGAGAGTTCCGAATTTCCAAACCACGTGTTCAAGCTCAAAAAGGCACTTTATGGCCTTAAACAAGCACCCCGGGCTTGGTATGAGCGGTTGTCGACGTTCCTAATTGAGAAGGGCTTCGTTAGAGGCCAAATAGACCCTACACTATTTCTACGGAGAGATGGTGACGATATTTTTGTAGCCCAAGTATATGTCGATGACATAATTTGTGGCTCAAACAATAGGGGCTATTTAAATGAGTTCATTGGACACATGGAGAGTGAGTTTGAAATGAGTCTAGTGGGAGAGTTGACTTTCTTCCTTGGACTTGAAATCAAGCAAACTCGCGATGGTATCCATGTGCACCAATCAAAGTATACACAAGAAATGCTTCGAAAATTCAATATGAATGATTCAAAAGAGGTAACCACTCCCATGGCTACAAACACAAAATTAGACAATGATGAGAGTGGTAAACCCGTTGATTTGACTCAATATCGAAGCATGATAGGTAGTTTGCTATATCTCACAACTAGTCGACCTGATATTCTTTTCGCTGTGGGTATGTGTGCTAGGTATCAAGTTTGTGCCAAGGAATCTCACTTAATCGCTGTTAAGCGAATTTTGAGGTATCTCAAAGGCACAATTGGAGTCGGTCTATGGTACCCCCGTACCGAATCATTTGATTTAATTGGCTATACGGATTCCGACTACGCTGGATGTAAGTTGGACCGGAAAAGCACAAGTGGGGTTGCCAATTCTTAGGTTCGTCCTTAGTAAGTTGGTCAAGTCGGAAGCAACATTGTGTTGCTCTCTCCACGACCGAGGCAGAATATATCGCCATGGGTGAGAGCGTATCGCAATTGTTGTGGATGATACATACTTTAGAGGACTATGGGTTGAGTTACAAGGGTGTGCAAGTGTTATGTGATAACATTAGCACAATTAACCTAACCAAGAATCCAGTCCATCATTCTAGGACCAAACATATTGAGGTGCGTCACCACTTCATTAAAGATCATGTAGCTAAGGGAGATATTGTACTCTCACATGTAGAATCCAAATCAACCCTAGCCGACATTTTCACTAAACCACTCCCCGAAAATGAATTTAGTTTCCTAAGACGGGAGTTGGGAATGTGTCGCGCTTCATGAATTTCAAAATGCATTCAAACCCTTCATGATTATTTCGAAATTGTTGGGAAATAATTGGGTAACTTTGGGGACATCTCACACAAACTATAAGGTTTAACAAAACGTTTTTGTTTGCTAGATATGGGGTGAGATGTTAGGATCAACTAAATTTCTCAAATGTCAATGCATCCCTTGAGAAATTAAGATGACGAGATAATAATCACTTCGGTGACCAAGTGTGGGGAAAACCAATGCATAACATATGTGTATTTGGCTCCATGATCATACTTGGACATTCCAATTAAGGCAACTTGATTGGAAACCTGAATTTGATACAAACTTAGTTGAAATTGCTTGAATGATTGTTGATTGAGTTTGACTCCATTTGGATGGAGCAAAGTGATTGTTGAACCTATAAGGACTCTTGATCCTTGTTCAGGGATCAATTTTAGGCATGAGATCATGTCCAAGTTCGATAAACTTCATCAGATCTCGTTGGAAAGTTTCAAAAAATCTGAAACTGATGTTTCAGATCGAATCTGGGAGTTTCAAGAACCCTGATCGGTCACCCGACCGATCAGGCATAAGGCTGATCGGTCCCCGGACCGATCTGCTCCATCCTGCAACGATCGGTCCACAGACGATCAGAGGGGCTTCAGTGACTTCACGAAATTCTGATCAACTTACTGAGCCAGCCTGGGTCGGTCCCCGGACCGATCTGGCACCCTCTGGTGATGGTCCGCAGACCGATCAGGGGGCTCACAGTTTCTCTCCGAACCCTACTGTTCGTGTCCTGATCGATCAGCCGACGATAGGAGCGCACCTAATCGGTCACCCGACCGATCAGGACCAGGTTAGCCCGATCAGGCTATAGCCTGATCGGTCTGGGTGCTATCAGATCGAACGGTGATCCGTTCAAACGCATTAAATTGCGGTTGGTGGACCGGTCCACCAACCGATTAACTTCGCGAAAAACCCTTCAGTGTCGAACCCTAGCGCCGAAAAACTTCCCACCTGTGCAATCTTTGTGTCGTGCGAAAGCTCTCCCAGTGCTTTCTTCTTCCTCGAGAGAGTCTCCGCGCGTGCAGTCCTAAGGAGTTCTTCAGGGCTCTGTTTTCTTCCTACTTCCTGCGACGTTTTCTCGCTAAAGGGGCTTACGGTCTCTGTTTGCGCAAGCTTGCTTTTCCAACCTCCAAGAACTTCACAAATGGCACCTAGGTAAGTGTTTGTCTCAGTCTTTCTTTCGAATGAGTCTATCGAACATATATATGGAGCTAATCATGTTTTGGTGTTTGCTCTTATTGTTGTGCCGTGACCCTCTTGTATTGACTGTGACCCTTTTTGCTTCATTTTATCACCTTATGATCAAATCTCATTTTCGGATTATTATTGTTCTTCTTTTGGTCAAATGTTTTATCTCTTATTCACTGATTGGGTCTTGTCTTTTAATCTACCCTTAATCATTGTGTCTTGATCACGTTCTCTGATTGGGTTTAACCTTACCTTGATCATATTTGACTATTCCAATCTCTAGAAAATCTTCTAAAGGTAAGGAACCTATGGTGGAAAGCTCAAAGGGCAAAGGCCCTTCAATATCTACACCTTCTCTAAGGCCTCCACCACCTCTACATACTCGATTTCAGAGTGTCACTCTTGCGTTAAATTTCGAGTGGCACAATTTCAAATTAATGCCATGTCGAACTATAGACCAATCTTTTATCTATGCACATTGCCCGACCATCCGACAAATTATCACACATTACAATCTTCAATCCATTCTTTTTCTTGAGAGGCCGATCAATCTTGACTTGGTCTCTGAATTCTATAATAACATGGTGAGTGGGGAGGGAACGGGGTGGAGGACTCGTGTCGCCAGTGTCGACCATGATTTTAATCGATCCATTTTTACTAATTTTCTTAGTTTTCGCCGGTCAGACAATGATTTCTTTCTCTACCCTTACCATCCTAATCCTCTTCCATTTCCCTTCGATGGAGTAACCCCTGATTCCATCTACGAGTACTTTCTAGGTCATCCCAGGCCAAGGGGTTCCGGTGAGAGCACCAGTGATTTTCTCACATTTCCTGCTCTTCGCCTTTCCCCTGTTGACTATGTTCTGTTCAAGATCATCACCAATTGTCTTCTACCTACTACTTCGAAACATCTGGATGAGATTCGCTCGTCCCACTGCTTGATGCTCTACGGGATGCATCAGCAGTTAGATTTTGATCCAGTGGCCTCGATCTATTTCTCCATCATTGTCCACTGCATGTCGTCCGCTCAGTCAGTCTACATGTCATTCGGCCATATCATCACAGCCTGGCTAGAGTCAGTTGGCATCGACATTTCACAGGGCTGCACTGTGCCCATGATTCGACAGGACTGCCGTCTGGATCGTCGCATGCTTGCTCAGTCCGGCATTGTCCTCGGGCCCCAGGGGTTGAGGTGGAAGAATCGCAGACGTGAGGGGGAACTACCGAGAGCGGCTCATGACCAGGGGCCGCCAGCTGATACTGCAGATTACGACGGGTGGGCTCCTGACCTATACTGGCAGGTTGCGGAGATAGAGCGGTTGTTAGAGCACGGGTTGCATATCTCTGAGCACTGGCGACGGGAGGTCAGCTCAGAGTTTCAGTCTTTCGATAGCCGTCTTGATGTTTTAGCGTCTGATGTCTCCGAGATCAGCTCATTCCAGGATGCGTGGTATGAGGAGTGGTACCATCATGCGTATCCTGGTGGTGGGTCCCCCAGTATTCCTTTACCAGAGGACGTTATTTACATTGTTGATTCCTCAGATGATGATCATGCAGAGGGTTGATGATATTTATGATGAGTGACATGGTGGTTTGTACCTTGACTTTGATGCATCTGTCTTGCATCGTGTGATTTACCTGGATGTTCTACAACTTATTTCTTTTTGACTTTGATGCATGTCTTATCGTCCTTTAGTTGCCTATTATTGATGCTATGATGTACTATCTACATATTTGATCCATAGCTATCTTCATGCTTATGATGCCATGCTCATATGATACATATGCTTGTTTTGCCATGCCTATATGTTTTTGTCATATGTGTTCATATTCTTATCAAAAATCAATTTGTTGTTTTGAGATACCCCTAGGGTTGAGGGGGAGTATTGTTTAAACTTAACAGCCTTTCTAGACCCCTTTTCGGTGTTCGACAAAGGGGGAGAGTGTTGGTTGGTTAAGTTTAGGATGATCATGTTGTAGGGGGAGGATCTGGATTCCCCTATGATTCTAAATTTGAGAAAATAGATTGAGAATCCGTAAACTTAAAATTGAGTTGTCAAACAACAAAAAAGGGGAGATTGTTGATGCAGTCTGGCCCTGATTGTTGTTTTGGTGTTGACACCGATTTTAGTTCGGGTTGATTATGATGATTATGATTAAGTCCTGATCGGGGATCAGGCATGGTATGTAAAATCCTAGCTTGGAGGGCTAGGTGTTGGGAAATCCTAACCTGGAGGGTTAGGTGTTAAAAATCCTAGCTTGGAGGGCTAGGTGTGTGAAAAGTCCTAATTCGGAAGAGGTGGGTGAAAAGTCCTAGCTTGGAGGGCTAGGTGAAAAGTTCTAACATGGAGGGTTAGGTGCAAATTCCCATCTTGGAGAATCAGGTGAAAAAGTCCTGGCTTGGAGAGTCAGGTCCTAGCTTGGAGGGCTAGGTTTGGAAAGTCCTAATCCGGTAGAGTTGGGTGAAAAGTCCTAGATTGGAGGGCTAGGTGAAAAGTCCTAACTTGGAGGGTTAGGTGCAAATTCCCAACTTGGAGGGTTAGGTGAAAAATCCTTAGCTTTGAGGGCTAAGGTGGATGGAACCCTAGCTTGGAGGGCTGGGTTGGAGCCCTGGATCGGTCTGGTGACCGATCAGGGATATTGGCACGCTGCTCCTTCGTGGATCGGTCGGGTGACCGATCCAGAAGTGACTGATCGGTCTGGTGACCGATCAGGCAGCAGGTGTTGCCCTGTTGCTTGGCTCCTGATCGGTCTGGTGACCGATCAGGGAGCAAGCAACTTCCTCACTGCCCTACTCCTGATCGGTCTGGTGACCGATCAGGGAGTGAACAGTGAGTTGAGTTCCCCTTGAGATCAGCTTCTGAACGGTCCGGTGACCGATCAGAGACTTAGGATTTGATTTCCGGAATTACTGTTCATCGAACCTGATCGGTCTGGGTGACCGATCAGGAATCATTCTGATCGGTCTGGTGACCGATCAGGCTTCACTCTGATCGGTCCGGTGACCGATCAGGCTTGTGTTGCCGTGAGGCTGGGAGTCCCAGCAAAATGGAGGATCGGTCCGGTGACCGACCCACAATCTCTGGATCGGTTTGGTGACCGATCACTTTAATTCAAACTGCCTGTCAAACGCTCTGATCGCATCTGACCACACCCAATTCTCTGCACTAAGCTTCTGATTCTTGATTTACTGGTTGATATGCTACTCTAATAGTCTAATTAAGCTGCAGGTGACAGAGGAGGATTTAAACACTTAAGGAGAGTCAATGGAGAACTTTCCTTGGAGCAGGTTTGTCCGTTTTTCCATCTCAGGTTGCAACGGCCGAGCTGCAGACTGGAGCTGAGACTGGAGCTTGGCTGAGTGAAGCTCAGGGAGTCCAGGGATAGCTCAGTGGTAGTTGGTGTTGGCAGATGAGCAGCTGGGAGCTACAGGGATGGTGTCATCTGATGCTTGGTGAAGAAACAAAAAGGGTGGAAGAAGGCTTCATGGAAGCAGAGTTCGAATACTGTTTTCTTGCCGCGCCTTGTGTTTCTCCACAACTTGCTTGCTGTGTTCCTGAAGTTGTCATTATCTTGAGCAAGCGATTGCATTCTTGAAGCAACCACCCATTACTTGAGCACTTGAAGGAGAGAACAAGAAGCTTGGAGTCCGACAGCAGGAAGACACGAGGAAGGGTTTCTTGCGTGAGATCGTCGCTGGGTGGAGCTCAGGAAAGGTTGCTGTGTTCTTGTCTTTGCTGAGTGTTTGAGTAAGATCTTTCTTGTTGTTTCATTGAGCTTAAACATTTATCTGTGATTGAAACGCTGTGGAGAGGTTTCTCCACCGAGAAGGAGGTTGTCTTCTATCCGGTGATAACCGGGGCTTGATCTGCTGACGATCAAGGGATCGCCCACCTTAAGGGCACGCCAAGGAGTAGGGGCAAGTTATCCCCGAACCTTGTAAACCCTCCTTTTTAGCGATCTTGTTAGTTGTAGTTGTTTTCCTTTCATTTTCTGTTTCTGCACTTTCTGTTTTCATACTTCCGCTGTGCTACTAACAAAGTTAAGTGCAGAAACTTGATTTGTGTCTAAGTCAAAGTGATTGGCTATATTCACCCCCCCCCCCTCTCTAGCCATCCCGTTTCCAATACCTTATATGCTCTTGCTTTCTCTCTCCTTGAATCCGTTTCTTTTGTATCATGAGGTGTCAAAGCAACATGTCATTTTGAGACTTCCTCTCTACAGTTAAAGAACCATTGAGCTATCTTTCTTCTTGTATTATCAATTAACTTGTTTATGGGAAGTTCACGTGTAATCTTGAACAAAACATTTCTCTCCACACAATTCGTGGTTAGCATTTTGTACCTTCTCTCTGTAAAGTGTGCATTAGCCTACCTTTTAGGGTCAATGTTCTGAAGCCACTTATGAGCATCTGGATGCTTTTTAAGCATTGACTGCATTATGAGATCATATTGGAGTGTTGTGTTTGCTCGTGCTACTGCCCAAAACAAACTTAAAGTTGCTCTACTTCCAGTATCAGTTACCATATTACAAGACATATGATGACAACAAAAAGCATGATGCGCGTTTGTGTACACTTTTCTAATTGCTGATATAATGTCACGATGTCTATCTGATACTATAGTCATTGACTGTTCATCAACAGCAAAGAACCTCTTTGTATGCTCTAAAAATCACTCCTATGCAGACCCACATTCAACTTCAACTATTCCAAAGGCACCTGGGAGAATATTGTCATTACCATCAATCGCCGTAGCAATTAACATTACACCCGGATACTTCCCTCTTAGATGTGTGACATCAATTCCGATAAGTTTATGCAAATAAGACCTGAACACCCTTCGGTAAGCACCAAAACCCCAAAAATACCGCTGGAACTCATTGTTACCATTCCTGCATAGTGTCACATAAGTTTCAGGATCTCTAGCTCTTAACTCACACAGATATTGTGGAAGATCTCTATATGCCTTATCATAATCTTCGACGACCTTTTTCAATGCTTTCTCCCTAGCTATGTATGATTTTTTGTATGATATGGTCACTCAAATCTAGATTTAATATCTGATATAATCATACTTAGTTTGTATTGTTCATTATGAAGAAATTGCTCTTCAACAAAAGACGTAATAAATGATGAAGAGCATGCATGATGATCAACACTTTCCCTAACAGTTTCACATTGGTGTTCCTTTACATATTTTTTAATAGTGAACTCTGCTTCCCCCGGGCAACTACTCTCCATGTACATGGTTAGTTGAAGCACACTGCTTTAACTCTATTTTTTTTGGTGTCAACTGGGTTATATCTCATATGCTTAACCATGACATGTTTCACAAGTGCATTCTTGAATTCTTGTCTAGATGGAAAATTCTGCCCCATAAAAAAATCATGCTCGTCTCTTGCCTCTGTCTCTCTAATTGTCCCAGCTAGCAATCGAGAATTCAAAATATAAGGATCATCAGCTATTGGAAACTCCTCCTCTAAGTCACTGTACTGATCGGGGGGAAATTTATATTGCTCAATTTGCATATCATCAGCTTAGAATTCTAGTACACTTGTACTGGGTTGTAATTCATTTGCATTTCAGATTTCAAGTTCTTCCTTCTCACTCCAGGTTGGCTCAAAGTATTCAACAAGTCTTGTAGAAGAATCCAAACACTCATCTTCTAGATTACTTGTTTCTTCATTTAGATCAAATGTCAAATTCCTTGTATTTCTATTACCACTATACTCGAAAGATAATGGAATATTATTACTAGCTATTTCTGCTCCATTCCCCATCACAACATTATCATCAAGAGTATTCCAAATCTCAGAGAGAATTTCGTCAATAACATTATCATCCCTGAAAAATCAAGTGTTTCAGTAATTTAAAAAACAAATAAGGATATCAGGCCCTACGAGAGCCTGAAATCATTTGATATCAGGCCCTCCTAGTGTCTGAAATAAAAGGATTTCAGGCTCTCCCAATGCTTGAAATCAAATGATTTCAGACCCTAGGAGGGCCTGAAATCAAATGACTTGATATCAGGCCCTAGGAGGGCCTGAAATCAAATGACTTGATATCAGGCCCTCCTCGGGCCTGATATGGTAAATATCAACCCAAGGTCGTATTTAAGCATGAATTTATCGTAAATTTAAACAAATTCTGAGAACTCTATCTATGTAATGCATGACACCGTTAGAGCCCTCCAAACAAAAAACTAATAGAAAGAGTTGATCATGTATAAAACTAGGTCTGATACCATATCAGAGCAGAACAGAGTCTAGCTGAAATAAACCCTATAAAACTCCTTATACTATTTCTTCTCACCGTATACACAAATTTTAAGTAGCCAATCATACGTACATTGCACTTGTCTTTTTCTTCCTTCTATCAAACAAACTGTCGCTTGAAGTTTCTCCTTCAACACCTATCTTCCTCAACGATTCTTTTAAGTCAATTCTTTGAAGTCACCTCTAGAACAAGTCCACTATCTGTGATCGTGCAATGTAGAAATATATATGTAAGGTGAGAAAAAGTTGATTAATGGGCCTCCGAACCACAAAATATTATTTTAAATTGAAAAAACTAATAAAGTGGTTCGGATGTCTCAGAATTGTGAAGTGAGAAAGGTAAATCTTGGCGGGAGGAATATAAGAGGAACATCACTATAATAAATACATCTTTTGGTAAAATAAATCTAAATACGTCTTTTGATAAATACTAATTTTCAAATACGTCTTTTCCTAAAAAATAGTTCTCTCAATCTTCCAGACACCTGCTCCATTCCAGACAATGGCAGACTTTAAAAACAAATAATAGAAGGAACTTTAAGATAGAATTATCTATATATGAAACAAATGTAGCTGGAGATAAGAACTCAGAGAGAGAAAGTCATCTACGCTAGGTGACTCCAGTCCATATTCTCATCCGATATTTCCAAACCATTGGCTTGAAGTAAGTCATTCTGCAGTCTCCAAATTAATTACATGCACACAATTCTTTCAATCTTTGTAACACAGACAGAGAACGTTGACTAGACTTCTTTCTATGCCATCTTTAAAAGTGTTAAATTGAGACTTTTCAAAGGCAATACAACCGTAGATTGCAGGTGCGAGCAGCGCAAATCCCTGAGGCATCCACCGGACAGATGCAGCTTTTTCGTTCTCCGTTCCTGGAAACAATAGTAGTAACTCTCTTCGTTCTTGTCCATTCCTCATCTTCTGGTACGTTTGAGAAAGAAATCTTAGTCCAGAAAAAAAATTATAGCACCATACGATTGATTACTTTATTTATTTTGATAATTTATGCATTTAGTTTTATTAAAGATTTAAAAAATGCTTCTTCCCTCAACCTGCCTAGTTTGACTTGTTATTTACTCAAATCCGCATTCAATTAGCCAGTTGCCTAAAAATAATTTCAGTCTATTAGTATCAATTAATAGTTGACAAAAATCTTTTAACTAATAGTGTTGAACAGTTATACAGGATAAAAATTAAGAAAAATTAGCAGATTTTATTTTGATTAAAATAAAAAGAAAGTATTTGATGATCTTATAAAACTTAAATCAGAAAAAATGAACACGTACGTATAAATTCAAGAGAGATAAGGAGTACAACTGTACCTATTTGATCTAAATCTAAGACTTCTATAGTCGTCAAATATTTTTAATTAAAAGTATTAAATGATTAACAGTCATTGAATGTGATTTCAATCGGTAAGGCGGATGAAAAGAATTCAAAGCTGTCAAATATTTTTAACTAAAAAAATCTTTAGTGTACTACCAGTTGGGGTGATAACAAATCTAGCAGGGTGGACGGGGATCCTAGGAAATAACAATATTGTCGTATGGTAAATTTTCCTTTAGTAAAATATTGTATTTATTAATTTATGACTTTGATACAGGAGATACAATGATCCAGAACTACTCCCTTATGAATGGCCAGACCTTGACATCGACAGGATACTTGTACGAGATGGGCTTCTTCAGTCTAGATAATAGTTCAGCGAAGGGGTACGTAGGAATTTGGTACCACGATCACACACCGCAAGAAGGCACTGTAATATGGATGGCCAATCGGAACAAGTCTGTCAATACATCCATGGCATCCTTCAACCTCACTTCCGAAGGAAATCTAATCTTATTTGAGGAAGACAAAATTGTTTGGTCAACGGGAACGAAATCCACAGGACTCAATTCTACACGCTTGCAGCTTTTAGAATCTGGAAACCTTGTGCTGAGCGACAGCAACTCCATTCTATGGCAGAGCTTTGAGCGCAATAACGAAAGCGACATGTATCTCGTTGGCGCGAAGTTCGGATTTGACAGCCGGACCAACACTTCATGGCGGCGAGTATCATGGAAAAACTCCACGGATCCTTCTCCGGGAGACTACATCATGATGATTCGTGCTCTTCATATACCGGATGAGGTCACATTGAAGGGACCCGCCATATACTATCGCGGTGGCCCATGGAACGGATATGAGTTCGTCGGCCTTCCGTCGATGGCGAGCAGCCGGCAGTTAGCGAGCTCAGCAAGGTTCACGTTTGTTTCCAACGAGAATGAGACCTACTTTATGGTTAATTACACAACCTCACCGACGCCGGTGATGTTACGGTCAGTGTTGTGGGCCAATGGAACCTTCCAGGCTTCGTTTCTTGACAGGAGTGGCAAAGGACAGTGGCAACCTATTTGGTCGATTCCGGAGGATGACTGCGATACTTACAATCGCTGCGGCCGCAACAGCGTGTGCATCTGGAATTACTTTACCGTCACCTGCAATTGCTTGGACGGGTTCATAAAGATTGTGGAGGATGGAAGCGAGGTCGGGTGCAAGAGGCAGAAGCCTTTCAATTGCTCGTCGAACCAGTTTTCCATGGTGCAGAAGGTGAAGGTGCCCGACACTGAGAACGCTACAGCGCGAGGAAACATCAGTCTCGATGAATGCAAGAATTTGTGCTTGAAGGATTGCTCCTGCGTGGCCTATACGGTGATCAGTGGGTCTTATGGATGCATAACTTGGCCTGGTGATCTGTTGGATCTCAGAATTTTTGTCGTTGGAAGAGAAGATTTGTACGTTCGGCTCGCTGGAGAATTAGACCACCCAAGTACGATTAATCCAACATCTATCTTTTTTTTCACTAATTTACCCATTAACTTGTTTATTCACTAACCCTTTAGCATTAGCAATATAGTTTTTCCCCTTTTACAAGATAAATAAAATAATAATATGCTTTTTTATCTATCATTAACTCGTACCATGTTGCAATTTCTCTGAGACATCCAATGAAATTTGAATCTATTTTTCATGTTTGCATAGGAAAAAGCAACAGCACTCGAAGAAGAATTCTATTTATTGTCATTGCTATTACTGCAGCAGTGTTGTTCCTTTGTGCCATTTTTATTTACCGTCAAAGAACAAACGCGACGATACAAAGACAGAAACTACTTGCAGAAATATTCAGTATGGCTCCTAAACTATTATTATCTGATGCTTGAACATATATACCTGCTTATTATTTACTACGAAAAATATCTTTTGAACAGACCATAAAGATCAACATGAAATAAGAGGTGCAGAATCTCTATTCTTTGATTTGGAGGCTATCAGGATAGCTACGAACAACTTCTCTGATAGAAACAAGCTAGGAGAAGGAGGATTTGGGCCTGTTTATAAGGTCAATCGTAAGATTTGAGGAATGCTATATATAACTGTGGATGATTAATCTTCGACTTGATAAATGAGTAGTAATTCTGGTGACACTTGAAAATAGGGAACACTGGAGAACGGAGAGGAGGTAGCAGTAAAAAGACTTTCAAGAAGCTCAGGACAAGGACTAGATGAGTTGAAAAATGAAGTGTTTCTGGTTGCCAAACTTCGACACAGAAACCTAGTGAAGCTGTTGGGCTGTTGCATAGAATCAGAGGAGAAACTACTCGTTTATAATTACCTTGCTAATACAAGTCTTGATAAGTTTTTGTTTGGTACAGATTCAATCTTCATTTTTGCACGATAACATCCTCAATCCATGGAATTGATTATCAATTAGTTTGCTAATCTAATAGAGTACTTAATAATGTGCTTGTTCAATTCCATTCATGAATATATATATATATGTTCTATGATTAGTTGTGTAAAAGATTACATGAATAGTTTAATCCTCTATTTCACACACCATGATCGTGAAAATTAGTAACTAAATATTACATATGTATGGTGCAGATAATTCAAAGAGAAAGCAAATGGATTGGGCAAGAAGGTTTAAGATCATTGAGGGCATCAGTCGAGGACTTCTTTATCTTCATGAAGATTCACCACTGAAGATTATTCATCGGGACTTAAAAGCTAGTAACATCTTGTTAGATGTAAACATGGATCCCAAAATTTCAGATTTCGGTCTTGCAAAGCTTTTTGGTGTAGATGAAACACAAGGAAATACTAAAAGAATTGCAGGAACATTGTATGCAAACATTCTATTTTCATTGTTGACTAAATTTAACACTTCAAATGAACAGAATGTTTTGAATAATAGAGAAAGTCTTAATGTGTTTTTTTTGTTAATGACAGTGGATATATGGCACCGGAATATGCCATTCATGGGCTCTTCTCAGTTAAATCAGATGTGTATAGCTATGGGGTGTTAGTCTTGGAGATCTTAACTAGTCAAAAGAATAATGGTCACCGAGGATCTGAATATCCAATTGAACTTGTTACTCATGTAAGTATTAATCCTCCCTTTGATTGAGTTATAGAAAATTGATAAACATTTATTCAAATGAAGTAAAACTCTTAACTACGAATGCTATCATCTCACTTTAGGTGGTTTGGCGCCATTGGACCCAAGGAAGAGCCCTAGAAGTGATTGATCAAGATCTAATTGAACAATGTCAAGCTCAACAAATATTAAGGTGCATACATATAGGGTTGCTATGCGTGCAAGAAGATCCAATTCAAAGACCCACCATGGCCAATGTTGTGCTTATGCTCAACAACCTCTTTGTCAACATTCCACTCCTTCAGCACCAGCATTTCTCAATATCTGTAATACCACCGGTGAATCAAATGACGTTCCAAAGCGAGAGAACTCTAGCGGAAGCAAGGGAATTCAAATGAAAATTTCTGAAAATGATGTTTCAATCTCTGCGTTGGAACCTAGATAGTAGGAAACTTCACTTCATGCTTATATATATATAAACCAATATTATGTTTCAAGTTTATGCCTATCTATGTAAAGTTTAACTGCAGGCTTAGCTTCAGGTTTATTCTAATTTGTATTAATTTGATCTAGTTTATGGAGTGATTGGTAGTTAAAAGGCCAGAAGAAACTATTTTGCTTGCTTAAGCTAATTGTGGATCATTGGAAAAAACAAATGTTATCATCCAGATGCCTAGATTGCATCAGAATCCATCACAAGGACACATCAGTTAGCTAAGGAATTGACCAAAGATATCCATAATGTTAAGGAATCAACCAATAAGAAGTATTAACCCTATTTTATAGATGATCTCCACTTCAAAGGCAGGATATTTGCATTCTGATTTCAACAAGGTCATCTCTGTAGGCGGAAAGCCACTTTGAAAGGCCTTCAGTGAAGTGATCAACTGCCTTTAATTGAGTAATGAACTTGATTAACCATGAACAAGAATACTAGCTAGTTTTGCAGCTTTGACACGAGATTATCTGATCTATCCTTTGTTTAAAGTTCTGATAGCTGGATCATGCTGAACGATCAAGAACACCCCATAAGCTTAGTATTAGGCAACGACAAAATCTCATAAGTCATGTTTTGTGATTGGGTTGTATATGTCATGCTCCCAGAGACCCATGCTCAATCGAAAAACAAGCAACATCTCCTCTGTACGACGGACAATCTGAAATATCTATACATAACATGTCACGTCCCTAGAGGCTCATGCTTGCTCGAAAATCGGATAGCATCTCCCATGTATGGCGGACAAGTAAGGATATTTTATACATAACTCTCAACACATAGATGACTCTACCATCACAAATATAAAATAAACTTATAACCATGCAGTTAATATCTTTAAGAAAAATAAAAATAGCAAAGAGTGCATATACAAAAGAAAACTCCAATGTAAGTCCAAAAACGAACATACCAGCCCAATACGGTATAAACAAAAATTTGCTAAGACAATACCAGATAAATAAAGTAAATACCAGTCTAGGAAATAAATGCGAAAATAAACTAGACACTGAAACAAACTCCAAATCGAGTCAACACTGTGGGACTGACAACTGGATCTTCTCTTGGCTCCATGTAATGCATCTATCTGCTACCTAAAACCCTAGTGGCGTTTAATGATTATTTCTAAGTACTCGTTTACAAGCGGTACTTTATAGATCAGGAAATCAATGTTGAGACTATATGAACATAAATTTGAGTATATGAAAGACCAAACGAAGAAAAGTATCAACGGATGAGGTTAAAGAACAAGATAAAACAGTCCTACTCAGAAACAAAATAGTCATGCATTTAAGTTCAACAATATACAGATACAAAGGAGAAATACCCACCTTAATTGTAGATTGTCTTTGAAAGAACCCCGCGACCTTACACATGTAAATAGTCAAGGTCCTGTATCAAGATTAGAGTTAAGTTATTTACATAATTAATAAAGTAGCTAAATTAATACTAAACTAGATTAGAAAAATTCTCCATTATTATAATCATTAAATTAATCCAAAATTAAATTGTTAACCCCTAGCCAACCAAATCGTCGTGATTAAGCTTATCTCCAATTTAGCCTGAGACCAACCCAAAAGGACACACCACCAAATCTAGACTCAATCCAATTAGCTAACCTAGTTTAATCCATTTATCCTCTTAATGAACTCATAGTAAATAACTTAATCCTCTTGCCCTAACTCACAACAAAACACCACATATTCCAATCCAGAATACCCCATTACAATGGCTACTCATGGCAGCAATTGTAACAACCCAAACAACAATCCCAAAATGGAAAACCACCATGTAAACAAACCACAACAACAAGCTGCTCTAGACTGTTGAAATTTAAAAAAAAATAAATCTAAACATTCCCACATAATAATAAGAGCTCACGTTACTATCTATTGCAAACTTCATCCAAATAAAACCTAGAGCTGCAAAACAATGAAGTCCTTAGAACCACACCAATCTAAATCCCCTTTGTAACTCACGGCAACCCAAGGTAAATTCAAAGATTTCCTCTACAACCAATTCAAATCCGAAAACTCAACCATCACAGTCACTCCAATACAAAACACAATCAAATCACAGACTAAAGAAAAGGAGCGACAGCAATACAAAACACAATTCAAAGATTTCTTCACGGCAACAACAAGGTTCCACTGAAGCGAACCCAAAGCTCAATCCGAATTGACAAGAAAACCACAGACTAAAGATCAAATTTCTAAAACTGAATTCAAGCCTACCACCTCATGGTAAATAGCATTAATAACCCAAAAATCCAATAGTAAGTCCATTCACCTACTGATTTATTTATCCAACAATAGAAACACTCTCATATAAACCTAAATTTAGATCACTTACCTAACTGGTGGTCGGTGGTGGATCGGAAAAGGAGCGACAACGATCTTCTCTGGGGTGGTGTCTCACGGAAAGGAGAAGATCGCCAACGAACAAGGGCAGCGGCGCATAAAGGAAAAGGGAGGGATCGTCGACGTCAGTCGAGTGAGGAAGAGGAAGAAGAAGGTTGGGCGTGGAGTCAAAGAATTGCTCGCGTGCGTGGGGTGTTAATGTTGGGGAGAAACGAATGCAAAAGTCGGGAAGGGAAGGAAAACTTAGGACATTATATTACTATTGGCATTTTACAAAAAGACCCTTCAAATCCCACTAATTCCAACCTCATCCCTAATTTTGGGTTTTACTCATTTAAGCCCTCCTAATTTTCGATATTTAGCATTCTCTCCCACTAACAAAAATTTTATCAACAAATTTCGCTAGTAAACCACCACAGATAAAGATTGAGTGTAAACCAAAGATACACAGCTCAAGTATACAGATGATGATAGCGAACTTTGATCGTATCCTCGATCTCCCAGGTAGCCTACTCATCAGAATGATGCTTCTAACTGACTTTAACTAAGTGGATTATCTTGTTTCATAATAGATGCTCCTGTTGGATCTTGTACGGTTGCTAGAGGGGGGGTGAATAACACTTTTCGGAGTCTTTCTTCTTACGTTGTTAGTTGCGCAAGCGGAAATACAAACAAAAATAAAACTAACAACAAAGAACAATGCTAACACTATCGATTTACTTGGTATCCACCCCTAAGGGTGACTAATCCAAGAATCCGTCGGTGGATCACTCCCTGGATAAACTCCGGCTAGCCCTTGTCGCTCCTTGTGGGTGGAGAAGCCTCGCCACAGCACCTCGACAACACCTGAGCACCAAAGGCTACTAATCTACTATATCCAAGCAGATTTTGCCAAGAACTCCAACCCAAACCGAGTTCTCTTTATATAGAACTCGGGTTGGAAACCCTCACTGGCAATCGACTGCTCCCAAGGCAGTCGACTGCCCTCACTCATATTCGACCGTTGACAACCCCAACATTCGAATTTTTCTACACACCAGTCGACTGCTCCCAGAGCAGTCGACTGGTCCAGGGCCAAAACTCTTTTGTGAGTTTTTGTGTTCACTGGCAGTCGACTGTTATATTCCCAGTCGACTGCACAACTTACAAACACACTCCTACTCACTCTCATGACCCTCCTCCACGCGCGTCTTCAGGTACACTCCCTTGGCTTGCCCCTTGAAGTCCTCTTTCACCGGCTGTCGTCCCTCGGATGCGCACGCAAGTCCTCGACTTGCCTCCATGCCACCCTCACGCGTGCCCTTTGAAGTCCACTTCCCGGCTTGCCCTTGGAGTCCTCCTCCCTCGACTCTTGTCCCTTCATGACTTGCTGACTCTTCACCAGCAGCCTTGACTATTGCCTTCGCACCCTCTTCATCTTCGGCCCTCGTCCCTCGGATGCACACAAGCCTCCAGCTTGTCTCCATGTCATCCTTCACATATGCCTCGAAGTCCGCGCCCCTCGGCTCATCATCTCTGCTATTCCAAGGTCCCTCGGGTGCACACAAGCCTCCAGCATATCTTCATGCAACCCTTCACCATACCGAAGCCGTCCAGCCAAGTCAATATGTGTAAACTGTTGATGCAGTCTAACCCTGATTGTTGTTTTGGTGTTGACAACGATTTAAGTTTTGATGTAAGTTTGGTTGAACGAATTGGGATTAAGTCCTAGTCGGGGACTGGGCACGAAGTCCTAACTTAGAGGGTTAGGCATGGGAAAAAGTCCTAGCCTGGAGGGCTAGGTTGATTGAAATCCTAGTGAGTGAAATCAGGTCCTGGTGAGTGAAGTCAGGTGATGGAAATCTCGGTGAGTGAAGCCGGGTCCTGGTCAGTGAAGCCAGGTGATGGAAATCCCGGTGAGTGAAGCCGAGTCCTGGTGAGTGAAGCCAGGTGATAGAAATCCCGGTGAGTGAAGCCAGGTGATTGAAATCCTAGTGAGTGAAGCTAGGTTGAAATCCTGGTGAGTGAAGCCGGGTCCCGGTGAGTGAAGCCGGGTGACCGAAACCCTGGTGAGTGAAGTCAGGTCCTAGCTTGGAGGGCTAGGTTGAAGTCCCAGTGAGTGAAGCTGGACATGACACGAGTCAGAGAATGGCTGGAGGCTTGTTCTTGTGACTTAGAGTGCATTTGGGCTTCCCTGGATCGGTCTGGTGACCGATCAGGGAAGTTGGCACGCTGCTCCTTCGTGGATCGGTCTGGTGACTGATCCAGCGATGACTGATCGGTCTGGTGACCGATCAGGGAGCGCACAGTGAGGTTGGGAACCTACTGTGTGGCTCCTGATCGGTCTGGTGACCGATCAGGCAGCAGGCCATTACCTCGTTGCTTGGCTCCTGATCAGTCCGGTGACCGATCAGGGAGTAAGCAACTTCCTCACTGCTTTGCTTCTGATCGGTCTGGTGACCGATCAGGGAGCGAACAGTGAGTTGAGTTCCCCCGCTGATCAGCTCCTGAACGGTCTGGTGATCGATCCACGACTTAGGATTTGATTTCCGCAGTTACTGTTCACTCAGACGTGGACCGATCAGGTATGAGCCTGATCGGACAGGGAGCTACCTGATCGGTCTGGTGACCGATCAGGCTTCACTCTGATCGGTCTGGTGACCGATCAGGCTTGTGTCGCCGCGAGAGCTGGGAGTCCCAGCAAAGCGGTGGATCTGTCTGGTGACCGACCCACGAGCCCTGGATTGGTTCGGTGACCGATCACTTTAATTCAAAATGCACTGTAAGACGCTCTGATCGCGTCTGAACGTATCCGATTCTCTGCGCTTCATCTCTGATGCTTGATTTTCTGTTTGATATACTGCTCTAATGGTCTGATTAAGCTGCAGGTGACAGGGAAGGATTCAAACACTCAAGGAGAGTCAATGGAGGCCTTTCCTTGGAGCAGGTTTGTCCGTTTTCCATCTCAGGTTGCAACGGCTGGAGCTGCAGACTGGAGCTTGGCTGAGGGAAGCTCAGGGAGTCCAGGGAGAGCTCAGTGGTAGCTGGCGTTGGCAGGTAAGCAGTTGGAGGCTGCTGTGAGATGGTGTCACCTGTGCTCAGTGGAGAAGCAAAAGGGCGTAGAGGAGAAGAGCAGAGTAGAGTTCGCTGAATCGACTTCTGGCTTGAGTTCTTGCTGCGCATTTGTGTTCTCCACACTTTGCTTCTGTGTTCTGAAGTTTCATCATCTTGAGCAAGCATCTGCAATCAGTGAAGCAACCGTCTCTTACTTGAGCACTTGGAGGAAGGAACAAGAGGCTTTGAGTCCAACAGCGAGAAGACACGAAGAAAGGATTCTTGCGTGAGATCGTCGCTGGGTGGAGCTCGGGAGAAGCTTGCTGTGTTCTTGTCTGTGCTAAGTGCTAAGTAAGATCTTTCTTGTGTTTCATTGTGCTTAAACTATATCCTTGATTGAAACGCTGTGGAGAGGTTACTCCACCAAGAAGGAGGTTGCTTTCTATCCGGTGTTCACCGGGGCTTGATCTGCCGACGATCAAGGGATCGCCCACCTTACGGGCATGCCAAGGAGTAGGGGCAAGTTATCCCCGAACCTTGTAAATCCTCTTGTTAGCGTTCTTGTGTTTGCTCATAGTTTAGGGTTTTGGTTTTCTGCATATTCTGTTTTATTCTTTCCGCTGTACTACTAAACGGTTTAAGTGCAGAATTTTGATAAGTGTTCAAAGTCAAAGTGATTGGCTATATTCACCCCCCTCTCTAGCCATCCGGGTTCCAACAAGTGGTATCAGAGCTTGGGGCTCTGTTTTTGCGGATTAACAACCGAGAGCTATCATCCATGGCGTTGAGAGAAGGCTTTAGCACCACCCGACCTCCTTTCTTTGATGGCGCTGACTTTCAATATTGGAGATCAAAGATGGAGTATTATCTCATGATGGATATGAATACTTGGTTCGCGGTGAAGGAGGGTTTTACCCCTCCGAAGGATGATGAAGGCAAAGAACTTGAATCATGGCGGTGGACGGCTGAACAAACTCGAAAGAGTGAAGCCGTTGCGAAGGCGGTAGTCACCCTACAATACGGCATGAACAAATACCAGCTCATCAAGGTTGGTCCATTCACAAGTGCAAAAGACTTGTGGAACAAGTTCATCGAACTCCACGAGGGCACATGAGATTCAAGGATCGCCAAGAGGGACTTGTTCCTCAATCAACTTCAAAATCTCTCCATGGAGGAGAATGATACCGTAAGTGAGTTACATAGCTGATTCAAGGAAGTCCTCAATGGGCTTCATTCTATTGATGAAAAGGTCGAGAACCGCGACCTTGTGAGGTATGTGCTAAAAGTATTTCCAAGGAATGCTTTGTATCATCCATGGTGGATGCCTACAAAGTTTCCAAGGATTTATCAATTGTTAAACTAGATGATCTATTTTGTGAAATGGAATTGCATGAAATGGCTAACAAAGGCCCCAAGGAGAAGGGGATTGCCTTAGTTGCAGGGGAACGATCCAATAAGAAGAAGAAGGAGAAGAAGAAGGAGGTCTTCTCATCCTCATCCTCATCCGAGTCCGAATCCAATTCCGAGGAAGATGGTAGCGGGTCTTCTTCCTCCGAGATGGCCAACTTTGTTAGAAGAATGATGAGGAAGAGCCGGCGCTTTAAGGGTAAAGGTAACCCAAGTAAAGTTAAAATTGATAAGTCTAATGTTACTTGTTATGAGTGTAGCAAGAAAGGACATTACAAGGATGAATGCCCAAAGTTAAAGAAGAAGAAGGATAAATCAAAGAAGAAAAAGAAGGCCTTGAGGGCCACATGGGATGAATCGTCCTCTAGTTCATCCGAAGAAGAGAAGGAGGAGAAGTACACTCATCACCGTGCCCTCATGGCCATAGAGGATTCAAATGAAGAGGAGATTAGAGACGAATCAAGCTCCTCAACCGCGCCTTCATCATCTTCGGATGATGAAGAGGTAATCTTTCCCGAGCTAGATTAGTGTTATAGAACCATTGCATGTCTAGCTAGGTTGCTTAAAAAAATCCAAGAATAAAGTTAAATTGTTGAAATTGGAAGTAGAAGAATTGAAATCCTCTAGGGTGGAGGATATTAATGATTTTCATGAGAAATCCTCTAAGGATGAGGATCTTGATAATTTGCATGTTAAAAATCTTGAGGATGAAAATAAGGGCTTGAGGGGTGAAATTGAAAACCTCAAGAATATTCTTGAGAAATTTTCAACAAGTTCCAAAACCCTAGATATGATTTTAAACTCACAAAAGGCGGCTTACAACAAGGTTGGTTTGGGTTTCCAACCTAAAGAACCTAGTGTCATATCCTTAATGTCAAAAACCCAATTTAGAGCGTAAAATAATTCTAGGGGTCAAAAGGTTAAAAAGAAAATGACTAAGGCATGGGTGCCTAAGTCCTTCATTATTGATGCCTTAGGTCCCAAAATTTGGGTACCTAAAACCTCTATCTTTAGAATTGTATAGCTTGAATTGAGGGGGAGCATCTATCAACATGGGTTGTTGATAATGGGTGCTCCAAATTCATGGTTAGGGAAAATTGTTATACACATGATTAGCTATGGAAAATTCAAATTAGATAATTTGATCCCCATTGTTTTTGTTCTTATTACAATGTAATCCCTTGGCTAGTAATTTTTATGGAATTCATGTGTCAAAGAACTTAATCATGCTTAAGTATGATCTACTTTAGTATTAAAATTCTTCCATGATCAAGTTTGTTTCCAAAACAAAGAAGGAACTGTCTAGTTCATCTTTACAAAATCGAATTATGCATTCATCATGTGTGCTATCCATGTCTATGAATTTTTTATTCAAATGATTGCATGCATACCTGCTTTGGAAGCCTAATTCAAACTTGATTTCAAATCGGTTGGAACCATGACTGTAATACACACTTGGAAGTATGACTTTTCAATCCAATCCATGAGGTTTAGCTTCAATATGCCATGATTTGAATTGAACTCTATAGTTCACTGTAAATCTATAAGTTAGCCAAAATATTTGCAATAACACATGATATATCTTAGGCTTAAGTGTTCTTATGTTTGAGATGAACCTAGTTGAGTATGCCATGACTTTAATGTATGTGTTATTAATATTAATCTATGGCATGAAAATTTCATTCAAGAACAAGATGCACACATTACGTCTCAACTTCCTCATTGTTTTGTTTGAACTGATCACTCATAAGACTTTGATAAACAAGAACATGAGCTTAAGGTATAGGGTTAATGTTTTCTTTGTATCAAACTCAAATTCCATGACTTGTTTGTTGTTCCCACTGATCATGCTTTGATACAAACCTGCTTTTGATACTCAAGTTCATGCTTAGCACATAATGATCATTCTTGGAGCATATTAATGATGTTTTGATACAAATCTGTTTTTGGATTTTTTTTTATCCATAAAAATTCTTTGATATGAAAATATACTTTTTGGTTAAGCGACCCCATGATTAGGATCAAATGAATCAAAACTAATTGAATTAGGGTCTGGGAATGGTTAAGTGTTGAAACAAATCTATTTCTGAAACTGATCAGTTTAAGAAAACATACTGTATCAGACCTGATCGGTCCACCGACCGATCAGGACTCACCCTGATCGGTCTGGTGACCGATCAGGAATCATACTGATCGGTTCGGTGACCGATCAGATCAACAATGATCAGAGGTATCAGACTACTCCTCAGTCCGATCCCCTTTTCGTCATTGTATCAGTGTAATGATCATACTCCTAACAAATTTGATACAAACCAATTACAATTGAAACATATTTGATCCTCCATTGGTACAATCCTGGTACTAAGGAAGTACAAATTTGTTCAAGTGGTACTTGAAACAAAACCTAAATACTGAATTGATACAAACCTATGTTGGAATGTTCAAATTCATAAGAAAGGGTTTGTTTGAGTCATGACTCTTGTTTTTAATGTCATGTTTCAGAAATTTTTCTAAAATATCGAATATTAATAGAGTCTACATCACTGTTACGAAATGTAAATTGTCAATGCAGTCTGATCAGGAACGTATCAGAGGTTCAAAAATTTTTCTGAAATCTGATCGTTCCCCATACTAACAAGAAATATTTCTGTATCAAATAATCAACGAACCTGATCGGTCACGGAGACCAATCAGGAATATGTGTCCGATACAGCTGCATTCCTTACTTGTCATATGAAACATATACATGTTTGACCATGATATATTTCTGTATATGTTTTCATATGCAATTCAAAAGTTTACCTTTGATTATTTTGGGTTTGGGGAGAGACTCGTGTTTGAGGGGGAGGTATGTTTAAACTTAATAACCATACCCTTTTCGATGTTTGACAAAGGGGGAGAAAATGGTTGATTAAGTTTAGGGTTATTGTAGGGGGAGGATCTTGATTCCCTTATGATAATTGAACTGCCTTCAATTGATCATTAATGCCTAAACTTAAATCAGGTTGTCAAACAACAAAAAGGGGGAGATTGTTGATGCAGTCTGACCTTGATTGTTGTTTTGGTGTTGACAACGATTTAAGTTTTGATGTAAGTTTGGTTGAACGAATTGGGATTAAGTCCTAGTCGGGGATTGGGCATGAAGTCCTAACTTGGAGGGTTAGGCATGGGAAAAAGTCCTAGCCTGGAGGGCTAGGTTGATTGAAATCCTAGTGAGTGAAGCCGAGTCCTGGTGAGTGAAGCCGGGTGATGGAAATCCCGGTGAGTGAAGCCAGGTGATGGAAATCTTGGTGAGTGAAGTCGGGTCCTGGTGAGTGAAGCCAGGTGATGGAAATCCCGGTGAGTGAAGTCGGGTCCTGGTGAGTGAAGCCAGGTGATGGAAATCCCGGTGAGTGAAGCCAAGTCCTGGTGAGTGAAGCCAGGTGATTGAAATCCTAGTGAGTGAAGCTAGGTTGAAATCCTGGTGAGTGAAGCCGGGTCCCGGTGAGTGAAGCCGGGTCCCGGTGAGTGAAGCCAGGTCCTAGCTTGGAGGGCTAGGTTGAAGTCCCAGTGAGTGAAGCTGGGCATGGCACGAGTCAGAGAAGGGCTGGAGGCTTGTTCTTGTGACTTAGAGTGCATTTGGGCTTTCGTGGATCGGTCTGGTGACCGATCCAGCGATGACTGATCGGTCTGGTGACCGATCAGGGAGCGCACAGTGAGGTTGGGAACCTACTGTGTGGCTCCGGATCGGTCTGGTGACCGATCAGGCAGCAGGCCATTACCTCGTTGCTTGGCTCCTGATCGGTCCGGTGACCGATTAGGGAGCAAGCAACTTCCTCACTGCTTTGCTTCTGATCGGTCTGGTGACCGATCAGGGAGCGAACAGTGAGTTGAGTTCCCCCGCTGATCAGCTCCTGAACAGTCTGGTGATCGATCCACGACTTAGGATTTGATTTCCGCAGTTACTGTTCACTCAGACGTGGACCGATCAGGTATGAGCCTGATCGGACAGGGAGCTACCTGATCGGTCTGGTGACCGATCAGGCTTCACTCTGATCGGTCTGGTGACCGATCAGGCTTGTGTCGCCGCGAGAGCTGGGAGTCCCAGCAAAGCGGTGGATCTGTCTGGTGACCGACCCACGAGCCCTGGATTGGTCCGGTGACCGATCACTTTAATTCAAAATGCACTGTCAGACGCTCTGATCGCGTCTAAATGTATCCGATTCTCTGCGCTTCATCTCTGATGCTTGATTTTCTGTTTGATATACTGTTCTAATGGTCTGATTAAGCTGCAGGTGACAGGGAAGGATTTAAACACTCAAGGAGAGTCAATGGAGGCCTTTCCTTGGAGCAGGTTTGTCCGTTTTCCATCTCAGGTTGCAACGGCTGGAGCTGCAGACTGGAGCTGCTGACTAGAGCTTGGCTGAGGGAAGCTCAGGGAGTCCAGGGAGAGCTCAGTGGTAGCTGGCGTTGGCAGGTAAGCAGTTGGAGGCTGCTGTGAGATGGTGTCACCTGTGCTTAGTGGAGAAGCAAAAGGGCGTAGAGGAGAAGAGCAGAGTAGAGTTCGCTGAATCGACTTCTGGCTTGAGTTCTTGCTGCGCATTTGTGTTCTCCTCACTTTGCTTCTGTGTTCTGAAGTTTCATCATCTTGAGCAAGCATCTGCAATCAGTGAAGCAACCGTCTCTTACTTGAGCACTTGGAGGAAGGAACAAGAGGCTTTGAGTCTAACAGCGAGAAGACACGAAGAAAGGATTCTTGCGTGAGATCGTCGCTGGGTGGAGCTCGGGAGAAGCTTGCTGTGTTCTTATCTGTGCTAAGTGCTAAGTAAGATCTTTCTTGTGTTTCATTGTGCTTAAACTATATCCTTGATTGAAACGCTGTGGAGAGGTTACTCCACCGAGAAGGAGGTTGCTTTCTATCCGGTGTTCATCGGGGCTTGATCTGCCGACGATCAAGGGATCGCCCACCTTACGGGCGCGCCAAGGAGTAGGGGCAAGTTATCCTCGAATCTTGTAAATCCTCTTGTTAGCGTTCTTGTGTTTGCTCATAGTTTAGGGTTTTGGTTTTCTACATATTCTGTTTTATTCTTTTCGCTGTGCTACTAAACGGTTTAAGTGCAGAATTTTAATAAGTGCTCAAAGTCCAAGTGATTGAAGCCAGGTGATGGAAATCCCGGTGAGTGAAGCTGGGTCCTGGTGAGTGAAGCCAGGTGATGGAAATCCCGGTGAGTGAAGCCAAGTCCTGGTGAGTGAAGCCAGGTGATTGAAATCCTAGTGAGTGAAGCTAGGTTGAAATCCTGGTGAGTGAAGCCGGGTCCCGGTGAGTGAAGCCGGGTCCCGGTGAGTGAAGCCAGGTCCTAGCTTGGAGGGCTAGGTTGAAGTCCCAGTGAGTGAAGCTGGGCATGGCACGAGTCAGAGAAGGGCTGGAGGCTTGTTCTTGTGACTTAGAGTGCATTTGGGCTTTCGTGGATCGATCTGGCGACCGATCCAGCGATGACTGATCGGTCTGCTGACAGATCAGGGAGCGCACAGTGAGGTTGGGAACCTACTGTGTGGCTCCTGATCGGTCTAGTGACCGATCAGGCAGCAGGCCATTGCCTCGTTGCTTGGCTCCTGATCGGTCCGGTGACCGATCAGGGAGCAAGCAGCTTCCTCACTGCCTTGCTTCTGATCGGTCTGGTGACGGATCAGGGAGCGAACAGTGAGTTGAGTTCCCCCGCTGATCAGCTCCTGAACGGTCTGGTGATCGATCCATGACTTAGGATTTGATTTCCGCAGTTACTGTTCACTCAGACGTTGACCGATCAGGCGTGAGCCTGATCGGACAGGGAGCTACCTGATCGGTCTGGTGACCGATCAGGCTTCACTCTGATCGGTCTGGTGACCGATCAGGCTTGTGTCGCCGCGAGAGCTGGGAGTCCCAGCAAAGCGGTGGATCGGTCTGGTGACCGACCCACGAGCCCTGGATTGGTCCTGTGACCGATCACTTTAATTCAAAATGCACTGTCAGACGCTTTGATCGCGTCTAAACGTATCCGATTCTTTGCGCTTCATCTCTGATGCTTGATTTTCTGTTTGATATACTGTTCTAATGGTCTGATTAAGCTGCAGGTGACAGGGAAGGATTCAAACACTCAAGGAGAGTCAATGGAGGCCTTTCCTTGGAGCAGGTTTGTCCGTTTTCCATCTCAGGTTGCAACGGCTGGAGCTGCAGACTGGAGCTGCTGACTGGAGCTTGGCTGAGGGAAGCTCAGGGAGTCCAGGGAGAGCTCAGTGGTAGCTGGCGTTGGCAGGTAAGCAGCTGGAGGCTGCTGTGAGATGGTGTCACCTGTGCTCAGTGGAGAAACAAAAGGGCGTAGAGGAGAAGAGCAGAGTAGAGTTCGCTGAATCGACTTCTGGCTTGAGTTCTTGCTGCGCATTTGTGTTCTCCACACTTTGCTTGTGTGTTCTGAAGTTTCATCATCTTGAGCAAGCATCTGCAATCAGTGAAGCAACCGTCCCTTACTTGAGCGCTTGGAGGAAGGAACAAGAGGCTTTGAGTCCAACAGCGAGAAGACACGAAGAAAGGATTCTTGCGTGAGATCGTCGCTGGGTGGAGCTCGGGAGAAGCTTGATGTGTTCTTGTCTGTGCTAAGTGCTAAGTAAGATCTTTCTTGTGTTTCATTGTGCTTAAACTATATCCTTGATTGAAACGCTGTGGAGAGGTTACTCCACCGAGAAGGAGGTTGCTTTCTATCCGGTGTTCATCGGGGCTTGATCTGCCGACGATCAAGGGATCGCCTACCTTACGGGCACACCAAGGAGTAGGGGCAAGTTATTCTCGAATCTTGTAAATCCTCTTGTTAGCGTTCTTGTGTTTGCTCATAGTTTAGGGTTTTGGTTTTCTGCATATTCTGTTTTATTCTTTCTGCTGTGCTACTAAACGGTTTAAGTGCAGAATTTTAATAAGTGCTCAAAGTCCAAGTGATTGACTATATTCACCCCCCCCCCTCTCTAGCCATCCGGGTTCCAACATAAACCTGCACAACTTGTACACTCAACATACACATATTAGAACACAAGGGAAACCTAACTTAAACCCTTTGCCCAAACATCAAAACTTATGGTCACTCCGGACCACAGATTACCTCAACAATCTCCCCCTTTTTGATGTTTGGGAATACGTTTAAGTTAGGAAAAAAAATAGTGATAAGTAGCAAAAACAATGCTAAACAAACGACTGGACTTATGTTGCCAAGACTCCCCCTTGGACTTACACCGCCAATGCATATGCAAATGCAATTATGTATGGATCCTATCCCAAGGCATCCCACACCTAACCCTCCAAGTTAAGAATTTCCCACACTTAACTTTCCAAGTTAGGAATTTCACCAAAACCGGGTTTTTTAAAGCTTCTCCCAAGCTCCCCCTACATTGGACTTACAAAGGCTTTTTAAGAACCTCTCCAAGGTCCCCCTTACGCCAAGAACGAAGCAACCATGCTCCCCCTTAATCTCAGCTCCCCCTAAACCTAGGGTTTCCTACAAAGGCGTGTTTGGTTTCCCAAATTAAACCCAACACTTCTCCCCCTTTGCCTAACATCAAAAAGACCCCAACAATATCCCAATTATTGGTTCTTTTAATCCCCAATGATCCTAAACACAGTGTACTAACCCCCCATACACTTGTTTTACATCATTTGGACACCAAACTAGCTGCTGATACACAAATTAGCCCTGGCCAGTCGACTGCCCCTAGGGCAGTCGACTGATACTCTGAAAATCAATTTTTCAGGCCACATTCAGAAATGCGCCAGAAATTCCATAAATCTCCAAAAATCTCCAAATTTTGTGGAAAACTTTGTGGTACCTATACCTAATTGGGAAAAATACATTCAACTATGTATCTATCACCATTCTCAAGTTTGACACAAAAGCCAAAATTTTCTATGAAAATTAAGGCAACTAGGAGGCAACATTCCCCTTAACCTATGCCTTCTCCCAATTTTCAATTTACCAGGGTCAAGTTCTACCCAACTTGATACCATAACACCAAGGTTAAGTTTCAACCAACTTAACACCACAAATTTCCCATGTTAGGTTAATCCTAACTTAACAACCCAAGTTTTTTACTCTAGAACCCTCTAGAAAATCCTAGAAAACCTGGAAAAATCTAAAGATTTGCAAACACACTTGTTAGGATATACTCTATCCTAGAAAAATATGGTTCCATGAAAAATACAAATGTGCTTGACTTTTGGTATCAATTCTAATTTCCTTAAACATTGGCATTTTGTATCAATTTTCAAATCCATCTATAATTCCATGTGTTTGCTAAGACTTATCATTATAATTTGACACATGGAATTATCCTCAACTCTCCTTTTTATGCATCCTTAATATGATGAAAGTCTTGATGGACCCAAAAGAGCTGTCACGAATGTGGGTCTCAAATTTAGATATTTGTTAAGCTGGAAACTCTTTTTGCTAGCAAAGATGAAAACGTAGTAAAGGGGCCACAGGTCGTATTTTTCCTAGGGCTAGTTGAGATTGATTTGATTCGAGCTCGAGTTTATGTGTCGTCAAGATTTTTGGGTTTCAACTGAGATTTGGAATTGGTTTCAATTAGATATGAAAACTCAATGAAAAGAAGGAAATTTAACTAAGCAACTTAACTAGGTAATGGCAATTAAGGATTCAATTAATGCAATGACAATGAACTAAGTTTTGATACAAATATGATATCAAATCAAACAAAATTCTGATGGACTCTAATGCAGAAATTTGCTTCTAGAATTAATAAACTGATACTTTCAGAGATAGAACTGACCAATTCAAAATCAACTCAAGGAAAGAATGAATTCAGAAATGTCGAACATGAATGTAGAAGTCAAGCAACAATTCATATGCAAAAGTTCAGAATCGAAGGCAGAATTTATTAACAAACTGGATGAAAAACAAACAGAACCAGCTGCAAAAATTACAAACTAAAACTCAGAAAAGATTCAGTAAACCTATATGCTCTGATACACAATGCAGATCTACAATTGATACTCAAAGAAAAGAAGGCTGATACAAAATCAAGGAATGACAAGCATTCAGTTTTGAGTCGATCCTTGATACAAGAAGCAGAATTACAACTGATGAAGAATAAGTGAATATAAAGCAAACAAATAGAATGCAAGCAAGCTAATGAATGCAGTAACAAGAGTTCAGAACCCAACTAATGTGCAGAGATAGATCAAATGCAGAAATGAAAGGCAGAAAGATAAAACCAGAATACAGCAAAGCAGCTACAAATCACAAGCAGTACAAACAAAACAACTGAATTCGAGAACATAAATCTAACTTCAGAAAAGGTTCAAAGGAACTGATGTAACTGCTACAAACTTCAGCAATTACACACTAAGAATTACAGAATTGAACTTAATTGTAGAAATGAAAACCAAGTTGCAGAAATAGAGATGGGGTACGAAACAAGCTGAACTGATAATGCAGAAATAAAAAGGAATGCTAAACGAACTCAGAACAAATGCATTAACACACTAACAGTTATATCTAATTTCAGGAATTAAAGCTAACACAAATTGAATTCAAAGTAGCAGCAAACTCAGAGCTAAACTGTTACGCAAGGAAAAAGGTAACAAGG
>JAGFNQ010005841.1:0-33018 GCA_024364735.1 Boesenbergia rotunda
TGCTCTAACCGTGTTTGTGGGTTGGTCCGCTGAAATTCCTCACGTCTCTCGCTATACAAATTATGGTGCCTGGATCAAAATGAGGACGAGACTCTAGATAAGTCATATATCTGAAGTAGCATGTCCAAGGCCCTAGATAATTCATATTTTGGATGTAGTATCCCCAAACATAATTGACACAGTAGTGGAAACAAACAAAAGAAAAAAAAAGACTTAGAGCTTGTAAACCATTTTGTAAATTCAACCTTAAATTTGAACAATATGGCATGTAGCTACAACAATAAATAAGAAACAATGCTTCAAAATGATACAACAAATATGCTTATATCAAGCCAATGCCAGCAATGTCAAACTCCAAATGGATGCAAGATCAATTTGAAGCTGAAGTATGGAGTTCTTGTCGCATAGACGCATCAGCCCTTGAAGAACTATATGTTGCATTAGGTACGACTTCTACGTTAAGAGTGACTCATATCCTATAGATTCTAAATTTTTCATGTATGGATTAGTATCTCTACTTGCATGGATGTTGTGTATCATAAATAGCATGGCTATTTGCAAAACTTAAACTTTTATCCAGGAATGAAACTTCTTCAGGTTTGATAAAAAATGCAATCCAATATTCAGGAATAGCAGCAGGATATGGAGTAGATGCACCTACATCATTTTCATCCTAAAGCAACTTATCCAACTCTGGCGAAAGGACCTCCCTCCTAATAGAATATCAACTCTACCATTATAGAGTGAATAATGAAATAAAAGTTACAAAAAACAAGAGAGAGAGGCAAGAAAGGATAACAGAAAGAGTGCTCGGTCAACATTGAAATTAGATGGCATAAGTATAATATTTTGTTGATACAACATCCCATGAAGAGAAGTCATCTTCAATACACTAATCGTCATCTCCGAATCCCACTTGGACAATGCACTTGCCACCTATGTAGCTCAAAATGATGGAAAATCAATCCGGTCAACCATATTAAGGCATGTTGGGTAAGTAGGTGAGAAAATGATGAACATAAGGGGGAAAAAGGTCAATATGAATTCTAAATTTGTAATTCATTCTGGTAATTATACTATTTTTAATGTGAAAAGATTATTATCTTTCTCAATTAGTGTTATTTCTTTCCTATTTTAGTTGGTATTGAGTGTATAAGTGTCGTGTCTTTACATAACAAGTAGCTTTTGATTAATAAATTCTTTCTATAAAATCTCTTATGTGAGGTTCGTTTTTTTATGTAAGACCCCTTTTACTTAATTTGTCCAGACAATAATATGACTCTCACATTTGAATTATAATAGGCAATTTTGTGAGCAAGATTAAGAAAGATATAACAAATATAATATATACCTTGGAAGACGGACAATCTAGCTGCTCTTGCAATTTGATCGTCTTTCATAGTTTTACTAGTTCCCAATCCAGATTCTATACACAATCATACATGGAACCGTGAACTTCAGTAAAGGTAGAGAGGACAAATAAATTCAGTAAGGGATTTAAAGTTTAAACATAAACATATAAACAAAGATTTAAGAACTTTAATCATCAAGAAAATATTCAATTAGTACAAATGCAAGAAGAAGAATTTTGTTGCCATTCCACATAGTGATACAGATTAAGCTAAGCAGATATTCGGATGCATTGTAGAGAAAACAATTATAAAAAGATACACTTGGCACATAATGACTAACCAATGCAAAAAAAAAAAAAAACCCCATAAAATTCCTTTAGCACTTACAGATATAGAGTGATGATGCAAAACAGAAAAAAAAAATCTTTTTTAAATCATCAAATAGCCATTCATTTATAACTTTCACATATCACATCCCTTTTTTGCTCGAGAGATCTCCTCCTTTCTTATTTTGTTGATTCTTTATATGTAGATTAAATTAAATGTAAGCTAACTAGCAATCATTTTCTCATGTAGTATATATTCCATAACAAGGATAGTTGAGAAGGTAAACTAGATTAGTCTACATTGAGTCAATTGAATATTTTAGCAAATACAATAAGCAACTACATATGCATATGTGAGCATACAAGTTGTAGTGAACCAATGCATATGCATGTGGATAAACGGAACACTTTTGATTCATTTGTAGCAAATAAAAATAATCAACTTTATATGGGAAAGGGCATTACCTTCATCAGCAGAGAGGCGACTTCGAAGATACTTCAACAGCACTCGTGTTGGTCCAGATTCTAGAGAGCTAATACAAAATGGCTCAATGAAAGACAATGTAAGGGAAATCTAATTTAACCTAAACTGCACGTGCAAGGAAATGAAAAGCAACATAAAGTAAGCATTTAAAGAAATGGAGTATAAATGAAACCTAACCTAATTGCATCAAACCGAAAGACATAACCATAAGAGAATATAAAGCAATCAAACTACAAAATATTGCAAAAATCTAAACTAAAGTTAATGCAAAACTAGAATCTACCTAATGGAAGAGACAATTCATCAAACATATAGTATGCATGAAAGAATTTAATCAAAGTACGTGCAATCCAAACATGGGGAATCAAGTTCAATACAAGCATTCATCAATTAACACAAACATCCAACTATAAGAAACATGCATGAATAAGCAATCAAACACAATAAGATATCACCAAGCCTCGATGGATCTTCTCCCTCAATGTCGGATGGATGGATGGCGGAGCGTATGGAGATCGGACCTTCCTCTTCTAACCCGAAGAAGAAGGGGACTGCCGGATCGGATATGGATGGAGGGCCTTTTCTCTTCTAACCCGAATGAAAGAGGGCTGCCGAGAAGTCACCGGAGAGCTGCCAGAGGCGGATCAAAACGAAGAATAAATCTTCCTCTTCTAACCCGAAGAGGAGGATTGTCGAAGATGGAAGAAGCTCCACTTTAACCCGAAGAAGAGACCCCTTTTTCTCTCTTCCCTTCAAACCCGAAGAGAGGAGGTAGAGCTTTCCTCTTCCTAACCCGGAAGAGGAGAGGTGGTGATGAGAGAGGGGCTACAGGTGAGGAAGAAGATGGATTCTCCTCTTGTAACCTGAAGAGGAGTTGGAGATAAGAATGATGCAATCTCCCCCTTCTAACCCGAAGAGAAGAAATGGGAGGTGGATGAAAGAGGGGCTGCCGGATGGTGGATGGAAGAGCTCCAAAAGGGGCTACTAGTTCCTCCTCCTCTAACTCGAAGAGGAGATGGCCGGAGCTTGAGGCGGAAGCAATCCGAAATCTTGGTGTGGAAGAAAAGATGTTGTTTCTATCCGTGAGTTGAGGGACGTGAATGAGGTGGAGGTTGTGGATGGGTTGGACGGGGAAGAAGAAGATCTTGGCCGGCCGGCAATGATGAGGTGGGGGTGAACTGTCGGCCGTGAGGTTGACGAAGAAGAGGAAGTGGAAAAAGATTGCGGCGTCGTGAACTTGGGAGAGGTGAGGTGTTGAGGAGGAAAACGCGAATGGGTAAACGTGAACGAGTTTAGGCGCGGACGATTTTTTCAAAAAAAAAAATTTGACGGTGACAAAGAAAACACGCGAAAAGGTAAAAAAGACAGATTAATAAAATTGCCTTTTTACTGTTATTCTTAAATAACGCTAAATAGATAATAATGATTTTCAAAAATCGTTATCGTAGCCTCCAAAACAATACTGAAAAGACTGATTTTAAAAAAAACTATTATTAAAAAGTAAAAAACTTTTACCCTTTCATATCAAGTTCCAGTCTCCCTTGATTTATCTTTCATCTTGATGTCATTTGAACCTTATTCTTCATCATTTTAGGACAATTGCTCATATATATCTTTTTTTTATATTTGAAATAAATGATATAATTTTTATTTTTAACAATCGAAATTGTTATATCTACACTCGTAGAGGTGGCATATTCTTCTTCATTTGATCCAGATGTAGAAACTTCTTTTCATGTCTACGAGCTCTCTCCTTCCATGTATGAAGTGAATATTTTTTCAATTTCATCCTCAAATATTGAGTACCTCTAAATTCTGACTCCTCTTATTCTTGATCCAAAAAGTCTCCTTCTTTCAAATTTTCTTTACTTTACATTTAGGATGGATCTTAATGAAACTTGACCAACTTACTCCATAACTCATTTACATCCTTGTAATTATCTATTTTACACAAAATCTTATTTGGCAACATATTAACTAGTAACCACCTTTTTATTTGCTATGTACTTTTAAACTTATTCCTCATTCCATTTGCTTCTCCAAATAAGTTTTCCTTTTGTATTTCTCAGAGCTACAAATCCTTCTATTAGACCAAACTATTGCTCTATATTTCATCATCAAGAAATTCCCCATTCCTGATTTGAAAAGATAGAAACTTCCCAATCCTAATGATTGAGGCATTCGGATGTCGTGTTGAAATCCATCTCGAGGATTCATTTGCAAACTTGAACTCCTTTGATGATTAGTTTGATGACTTAGTTCGATGACTTGCTGATATTGAAGGGCTCCAAAAATATAACTTCTTCTTCTTCCTCTAGCTTGTGCTTCATATGGTGATTAGTCTGATTAGTCTGGTGAATAGCTTCGATCATTTCTCTTTATCTTGTCGTTGCTGTTTGAATACGCAGTGGAAATTTTGATTTAAACTTAACACCGCGTGCACTATACTTGGATTTTACTTGTAATCCACTTCCTTAAGATGACTAATGTAAGGATATACTCCGACGATCATATCTATTATGATCACTCTCCTTAGAAATGTTTTGGGGGCTAAGAAGCCTCGTACAAGTTTTTTCATATAAGAACACAACAAAAAAAGCGAACAATATTATAAAATAAATCGACTTTACAATGAAGAACCTTGCTTTGCTTGCTCTTGTTTTACTTTGAATTATTTCTTAATGGTAGGAAATACAGTAGTACTTTATCTCCAAACCCTTAAGAGCTGACTACTTTAAATCTCCACGAAACTCCTTTTTCTAAGATTTATTTTGGGTTGATAAACATCACCCAATCGATTGATCTTACCCCCAATCGATTGTCATGTCGGATCTAACCGTTCAAATTTACAAAATAACTCTTTTTCTTTAACGCCAGACCCATCAATGGGTGAGTCATACCAATCAGTTACCTTTAATCAATTGCCTCAATCAATTCTGAAGTCTTACATTCTCTTGAGAAATCATTGTCAATCGATTAGCCCAAACGATTGACAAGGCTAAATCGATTAGGTCAATCGATTATGTAGACTTCTATTTCCTCGCAAAATTTTTGTCAATCAATTACCTTAATCGATTGTTTTAAGCCCAATTTATTGCTTTAATCGATTCTAGACCCTACTATGCTTCCAAAATATCTCTTAATTGATTTACTCAATCGATTGCTTTGGCTAATTTATTACACCAATCGATTGCTCAACCCTAAACTCTAAATATGAGTTTAGAGTTCACCAATCGATTGCTACCTCTCGTAAATCGATTGGTAACTCTAAATTTAACCTTTTCAATGTTGAATTTGAGTCTTGTCTGGTATGTGGTTGACATCAACCTACCATTATGACCTATTGAGACTTCCCGTTGTTTAGTATCCGGTTAACCTTAATATGCCAGAACTTCTTTATCAATTGTTTGGTCCTCCTTAACCCACTTGAACTTTCCTCTTGCCAACATTAATGTTGGACTTGTTGGGGCAATCGACCTAAGTTTGATCGAGAGGATCATGGGTTTTGATGTGTGTGTCAATATGATTAAGTTAGGGTTTCATGTTGATCTAATATGTGTATGTGAGTATGCAGGTTTGCAAGATACACATTGACTTAGTTGGACGGCTTCGGGACCGGTGAAGGATGGCATGGGAGACAAGTCGTGGACTTGCATGCATCCGAGGGACCGTGGACAAAGCAGGGGTGATGAGCCGAGAGAAGCGAACTTCGAGGCATACGTGAAGGATGACATGAGAGATAGGTCGTGGGCTTGCATGCATTCGAGGGACGAGAGCCAAAGTCGAAGAGGACTTGAAGGCAACAGATTGAGGTTGCTGGAGTAGGGACAATGAGCTGAGGGAAGCGGACTTCGAGGCATACGTGAAGGGTGGCATGGGAGACAAGCCGCGGGCTTGCATTCATCTGAGGGACGAGAGTCAAAATCGAAGAGGGCTTGAAGGCGAAAGAACGAGACTGCTGAAGGAAGAATCAACTGAGTCGTGAGGATTCGAGTGTTGAGAGAACTGTACTCGGGAAGGAAAATCCTAGGGTTCGAGTGCTGAGAGAATTGTACTCGGGAAGGGAAACCTTAGGTGGAAGTCGACTAATGCTTGATCAGTCGACTGAGGTAGAGCACAGAGAGATCAGTCGACTGGTAGAAGGGCAGTCGACTGGTGTCGACCAGAATGCAAATCGTCAAGGCGGTGACATTTGAATTCGCAAGGACCAAGGGCAGTCGACTAATAACGGTCAAATCAAGATCGAGCTCTATTTAAGAGAACTCGTGTTTGGCTACTATTCTTTGCCGAAACAAGCTTGGTAAGAGCCTGTTAGTAGCCTACAAGTGCTCAGGTCGTGTCAAAGGGTTGTGGCGAGGTTTCTCCACCCATAAGAAGCGACAAGAGTTAGCCGGAGGTGCTCCGGGGAATCATCCACCGAAGGATCGAGATCGTCCACCTTACGGACAGCCATGGAGTAGGAGTTTCATCTCCATACTGTTAGTAGGAGTTCTAGAGCCAATTATATGATGATTGATTAGGGACATTTTGTATCATATTTTATCATTAATAAAGGCATACTTATTATACTTACTTTGTATTTGTGCCAAATAACTAAGTATAATAATGTCCTTGAGTAGTAGGTTCTTATCTACATTATATCGATTGGTTGAATCGATAATGAGATGATGTAGAGAACACTACTCTAAACCATTCCTAGTCAAGTATTAATATTTAAGGAAAATATTAATGCATGGAGACTAGCATGTAGGTCAACTGATGACTTGAGCTCATAAGTCATGGATATGTGATATCAAATTGACATATGGGTATACATTGGAGAATGTGTACTGAATGACCTGCCATGAGAAAGTTTCATAGATTGTCATATGAGTGTCATAAGCTTTCTCATGTGACTATTAGTATGAATAGTCTTTAGACCTGAAGTCACTACGGTTCCCTGCATAAGGAGTTATGTACTTTGGTATCGTCAAACGTCACCCGTAACAGGGTGAACTATAAAAGCGATCACTGGGTATGTAATGAATTATACGGAGGGATGTGAGTGATGCAGATGGGATCTATCCCTCCCATATGACGGGAGTGATATCTGTGGGCCCCTTGATCGAGTAGGACTACTGAAACGCATGGTCATACTCAAATGAGCCAATATGAGATATTGAACTCATTTGTTTGAGTGAGTCTACTCGGGGATCAAGAAACACAAGATTGATTGAGGATGACACGGTCTATGCCTCATTGGTCAATCTAGATATCAAGGATAGAAGGACAAGGTCATACATTACCATAGTCACGGAGATTTAGTCGGATCTTGACTTTTCTTGTTACTTGGGTAGCAATGATGCATTGCTAGATGTTGCTCATTGTTTATGTGTCTAAAGTGTTTAGGCGCATCGCCAACGTCACAAGAGCCTATTGGGTCACACACTAAGGACATGATGCTTCGGGAAATCTGAGTGAGAACCCGAGTTGGGAGCTCGGGAAGTCCGAGCCCGAGTTGGGAACTCGGGAAGTCCGAGCCCAAGTTAGGAACTCGGGAGGCCAGTTTGGGAGATCGAGTTTGGAACTCGGGAGCTCGGTACTCGACAGATCGAGCTGGGAGCTCGGCAGTCTGAGTCGGGAGCTCGGCACTCGGCAGACTGAGCTGGGAGCTCGACAGTCTGAATCGGGAGCTCGGCACTCGGCAGACCGAGTTGGGAGCTCGGCAGTCTGAGTCGGGAGCTCGCACTCGACAGACTGAGTCGGAGCTCGGCAGACTGGGTCGGAGCTCGACAGACTGGGTCGGGAGCTCAACACTCGGCAGACTTAGTCGAGAGACCGGTCGGAAGCCCGAGAGGCCCGGTCGGGATTAAAGGGAAATTCATTAAAGTGTTTAATGAAGGGAAAAAGAAAAGATTCTTTTCTTGCATGGGAAATGATAAAGAGCACATGAAAAGATGTGCTCTTTATTGGTATTAATGAAGGAAGCCAAAGAGACACAAACCTCTTCATATTCATGGGATGAGTATAAAAGAGGGCCTTGTGACTTTGGATGTGACTTCTTCTTCTCTTCTCCTTCTTCCCTTTCTTCTTCCCTTCCTTATCTTCCTCCTTTGGCCGGAACCCTACTGTAGGGTTCTTGGTGTTCTACGAGCTACCTCAAGTTGCTAGCACAACTAAGGTAGTTCTCCTGAAGTTGAGAGATTGTGTCCATGTGGATACGAATAGAGGCACAGACACTTGAACGTGCAAGAGATCTGGCGCACCTTGGACGAGCGGGATAAGCAAAGGGAATGCTCCAAAGGTATACACTGTAGATAGATCTATTAGATAGATGAACATTGTACGAGTTTTCTTTCGCATGGATCGCTCAAGGGTTCTTGTTTCCGCTGCATTTTTATGATTTGGTGCCGGGAGAACCCAACACAAACCACGTAAATCGGTGTGTCTTTCTTAGTTGTTAGTTTTAATTTTTATTATTCCGCTTGCACTTGTTAACTGTTGTAGGAAGAAAAGATCGAAAAATTGCTATTCACCCCCCCCCCTCTAGCTAACGATAAAATCCTAACAAGTGGTATCAGAGCTTGGTTCGCTCATCTACATACTAATCGGCAAGAGAGCAAAAAACTAGAGGAAATGACGATTGAAGAAAGATTGGGGGATGACATCAATGTTCCGCCTCCCTACGATCGCGAGAATTTCGACTATTGGAGGATATGAACAAAGACTTGGTTTGGCATAGATTGGGATTGCATGGTTGCACTAGAAGAGCCATTCGAAGTTCCAAGAGATAAACATGGGAAAAAACTTCGACCAAGATATTGGAATAAGGAGCAACAAACCCAATCAAAGGCAAACAAAAAGGTAATTTCGATGCTACTTAATATTTTGCATAATGATGTAATGAGTGGTGTAGGTGAGTACAAAAATGCACACGAGTTATGGAGCAAGATGGTAGCACTTCATAAAAATCTTACACAAAATTACCCAAGGAAATGAGCTCAATGGTCCAAGAAGAGGAGGAGGACCAATCGGATGAAGAAAGAAGTTCAACTTCCGAAGAAGAGGAAAAAGAGGAAAAAGAAAAAGAGGCATCCACCTCCTCAAGTGGAGTGGCACAAGCGAGTGAAAGATCATCCACTTCATCAAGGGAAGAAGAAGAGGTCTCCACTTCAAGGAGTGAGGGGGAGGAGAGACCACCCTTGATACCAGAGCAAGAAGAAGCATATACCTCCACCAAAGCAAAGTCTAAAGACCACATCATTTATTTTGGGAGCAACAAGAAAGGACACTATAAGGACAAGTGTCCATTAGGTAAAAAGGAGGTAAACCTTAAACCCAAGTCAATTCATTTAAAATCTAACATGGGTTGTAGGAAAAAGAAGGAGAAAAAGCATATTAGGTGTTATACATGTGGTGAGCTAGGACACGACCATACCAAATACTCAAGAAAAGGAGAATTCAAGAAATTGGAGCATTTGAGAAAGTGGAAAAAGAAAGAAAAGAAGAAAAGCTCATATCAAGGGGGAGCTACAAGGGTAAGGGAGGTAATCCTTAACTTTAAGCATTTTTCAAATTCTTCCATGAATGTTAGAAGTAATGAAAATTATTTACCTATGCATAATTTTGGTTTTAGATATTGTGATAAAAGTAGGATTAATGTTGTATCTCAAAGCTTTGAGGAATCTATGCATCATGATAAATCTAGGATTTTTAAACCTAAGGATCAAGGCATTAATCCAAAGAAAGGGAGACACATCCCTAGAAAAATGGGTAGATCTAAAAACGACCAAAATGTACATGGTGATACTAAGGTTAGGAACCTAGAAAGGAAAAATCAAGCCTTGAGGGCAAGGCTTGATAAATTGGAGAAAATCCTAGAAAGATTCACTAGTGGATCTAAGGGTTTAGGCATGGTGTCGGATAGTCAAAACCCTAACAATGATAGACCGGGCCTAGGATACCGACCTATTAGAGCACATACTATAGAAAAGTCATATGCAAGGATGTCATATGACTATAGCAAGGGAAGGCCAAAAATGGCAAGGGGAATCCATTTAAAGGAGAAAAGAAGAGTTTAATCAAGGACAAGATGTATAGAGTTAAGAAAGTTAGGGTTGTAGGTCGAGAAGTACCGGAGGTACACATGTGTGACCTTACCATTATAGATGAGTCACCTAGGGAGGTGACTAAGAGCTCAAGGGGAGCTTTAGGAGTCAAGTTGGGATCTATGGTCAATGGATCTCAAGAGGGGTTCTTCAAAAGGACTAGATGAATTGTGGGATGTGCCAAAGGATATGGAGACATATTTGAGTCTTAATCCTAGGGATTTGGAACATTAAAAGTAAAGGATTATGCAAAAATATGACAATGGATCTATATTGCATAAAAATTAGTTTTCAATGTGTGAATGTCATACAAATCAATGCTAAGGATGCATTAAGGATGAGGATAAGAAGATACATCAAGGAGAGATCAAAACTAGGACTTTAGGTCAATATTCAATTGAACTATTTAGATAGATTTGAGTTTTGTGTCAATCTTGGGATTGGTGATAGATTTAATTTTAAATATATTTTTCTCAAGTATACATGGGTATCACAAATCTCTCTACGAAATTTTGAAACTTTTGAAAATTTATAGAATTAGTTATCCGTTTCTGAAACTAGGTCTGAAATACTAAAAATGAAGGGTATCAGTCGACTGATGCAGAGGTAGTCGACTAATCCAATTTAAATCAGAAACTAGGATATTCAATACAGCAGTCGACTGGCCCTGGGGCAATCGACTGATCTTTCTGTTTAGTTTATCAATCGACTGCCACTGATGTTGCGAGTTTTTTAAAGAAAACCCCGAGCGGGGGGGGGGCGAACCTAGGGTTTCAGCACCGCCCCCTGCGACTTCTCTTCTCCTTCGACCTCCCCAACTACTCTAAGCCTTCCCTAAGTCCTAAAATCATATTCCTAACCTTCCCCCATCTTAGATCCGGGTTTAAGGCAAGGAAAGCATCTTCCTTAAGTCAACAGTGATCAATGTTCATCATGCAACGAAGTGGGAAAAGGTAACAAGATTTTTGATCTACTATTTCCAGTAAATTCATGATTGATAACTAACTCTCTCCATTTTTCATGGTTTTCCTTGTTTTTCTTTTTTGATTGAGTCATTCATGGGACATGCATGGGGGTAATTGCATCTTAGGGTTGCACAAAAGTGAAGGGTTGGTAAGGGGTCATCCCAACAACATCCCATAGAGCCTACGACACCTCGGTTCCATTCCAAGGCGTGCCAGTAGGTGTTTAACAATGCTGACTTTATTATGATGAACTATAGGTATCTCAACCAAACATACTTTCAGGAGATTGCTCCCCATATAATTGAGATCATTATGCATTTTGGGATAGAGAAACTTGTATATTGTCAGCGTTATGTCAATATTGACCTATACAAGGAGTTTTATGCCAATCTTACATGTAGTAATCCCGATGATGGAACGTATGAGTCTATAGTGTTGGATCGAGAAAAACGATAGAGGGGGGGAGTGAATATCGTTAAAAAAATTTCGGATTAAGAAAAGAGTAAATGCAGCGGAAACAAATCAATCACACAGGAACACAAGTAGATTTTTTACTTGGTTCGGAGTCGCGGTCGGCTCCTACTCCAAAGCCCACGGTCCTTGATCGTTTATTTTGGGCAATTCTATAATCGCGCAAAAAGTTTACAAGTTTAAGTACAAGAATATCTCAGTAAATGAAAATAACTACACTTTTCGTTACCGATGCCTGATGTGGATCGTATTTCGAAGCAGAGGGTCATCGTCGGTGCTGGAATCTCAAAGTCAGAGTTTGCCGGGGCGTAGCGTTTGAACAAAAAGCTTTGGAGCGTTAGAAAGTAGTTGTGTTGAAGCCTTGGGGTCGAGCGCCCTTTTATAGTGCTCCTGGGGGCGCCTGATACGTTGGGGGCGACTGACACGTGCCTTCAGCTGCGAGAACCTTCATTCGCAGCTTGGTCAGCGCTTATCCCCTCCGATTTGGCCCCTGGTCTGACTGGGGCGCCCGGGACCTCCTGGCCGCCTAGCTTGACCTCGTCCAATGGCTTCGTGACAGATTTACTTCGATGGTTTGTTTGGCTTTGACATTGGGTGCCCGGGACCTCCGTGGTGCCTAGCCCAGTGTGGTTTCGAAGCGTTCTTGCTTTCTTGCTATTTTGGCTTTGACCATGGGCACCCGGGACCTCCCGGGCGCCTAGCCCAGTTGTCTACCCCCTTCCTTTGGGGCGTTCTGAGCTGCAACAACACATTCTTTCGGTCCATGCAACCAAGGTTAGTTCCAAAACATACAAAGCAAGAATATTAGTCAATATTTATAGTCGTAGCTGTCTTGGTTCTGACTTCGAGTCTCCCAAATGGAACCCTAGGTCGAACCGACGCCTACTGTTCCCTCGACGGGGAACGCGTCCTCACCTACTCCTCTCAGGAGAGTTTATCTTTTGCCAACCGACTCCTCCGGTTGGACTTTTGCCCAGTCCCTCTGACCAGGTCTTCGTGCCCAACTTCCGGTCAGGTCTTCGGTGCCCAACCCCTTGCCAGGACTTCCTTGTCCAGTCCTCGACCAGGACTTCTTTGCCCAACCCTCGGCCAGGTCTTAGTGCCCAGTCCACGACCAGGACTTATTGCCCAATCTTATGTCAGGACTTAGTTGCCCAGCCTGCGGCTAGGACTTCTTGCCTAGATTAACTAGGACTTTCCTGCACACTTGAGTAACTTTATTAGATCACAAATAATACTTAATTTTGAATCCTTTGCCAATATCAAAACAAGGTTCGATATGGTGCTTCCTGCACCAACATATAGTACATGGGGTTACCATTCCTTTTACACCTGCAGTCTTAGGATCATTTTTAGGGTGTAGGGCTTCCGATAACCCATTCACATGTTTCCTCATTGTTACTGAGCCATTGACCTTGCCCAATGTCACCATGGATCAAATCTATCATCATTATTTTGATAATCCTCGACCTCCTCTACAGCATATTTTCATAGCTAGGCGCATGTGTCCAGTTAACAACGTCTTGTATAAAATTGTCCTAGATTGCATTCTACCTATTGTCACTAAGGGGAGGTCAAAGATCCTGTTACCTCACTTAGTGATGATGTATGCATTAGAGAGGAGACTTGACATAGACATCGCCCGCCATATATTCGCCTCCATTGTCCACTTTTCACATGACGTAAATAGAAAAATCTACATGTCATTCGGTCATGTTTTGACCGAATTCTTTATGTCTAGAAGTATTAGAACCACTAGGGGTCAGGTACATCAGCTGTCTAAGGACTATGACCAGATAGGTTCTTGGCAACTCTCCTTGGTTGGGATCAAGAGACGGCAGGGAGTGCTGGTCTGACGACAACGTCCTGATTCTTCCAGCTCTGATGAGGAGGAGGAGGTTGCTCCTGCTGCTGCGCCTGCTGCTGCTGTTGCTAGGATCACAGAGGAGCGATTCTCCCGATTGGAGGCAGAGGTTCACGACCTGAGGGAGGATTGTCAGACCTTTCAGCAGCATCAGGAAGTTCTCAGAGGCGACTTTCAGATTTTTCAGCAACGACAGGCTGATATGTACGAGATGATGTAACGCCGGGACTTGATGTATCAGGCCCCTCCTCCTCCTCCTCCTCCAGGCGATGACATATAGGCTCAGTTTGATTTGAATGTGGTAGTGTTGAGAGTGTATTTGGCTTAGATATTTTTTTATTCTCTCTCAAACACTTTATTTCATATTTTATTATTTGGAGATTTCGGGGCTATGACCCCTGTAGTACGTATCTATGTTTTTCATATGCACTTTTAATTCACTTCTTAAGATATGCTTATATGAAATGGTTTTATTTTGATTATGAAGAATGTGTGCATATGATGAATTTCATATTATTCTCTTGTTATTATGGGTATATGGAAATTTCAATATATCTTCTATCTAGGTTTATGGTAAAAGGGGAAGTTTTTATCACTTGTTTTGTCTTAAGGATCTATATGAGAAAAGGGGGGAGGTTCGAAAAATATTTCTATGTTTTAAATAGTATAGGATAGACTTGGGAAATACATGGTTTCAAATCTAGAATGAAAAGTTGATACAAAGAAGAGGTTTTTCAAAGAATTGAAATTTTTGTCAAAAAGTCAAGCATATTTGGTATTTTCACAAAACTATATTTTTCTAGAATAGAATACATCATATGAAATATGCTTGTAAAATTTCAGAATTTTTCGAATTTTGTGGACTTTTTTAGGGGCTTCTGAATTTCGGCTGAAAAATTCAGATTTCTATGTATCAGTCGACTGCCCGACTGATCTTTCTGTAAGTTTGTAGTTTGCAAGCACCAATCGACTAGGAACTGGGCAGTCGACTGGTACTTCTTACTTTGAGTTCTGGGGGTTTTTAGAAATAGAAAGGTGCTCTCATTGATACTAGGGTTAAGGTTGCTTGGGGCAATCTTTTTGACGGGGTCAAAGGGGGAGAACTTGTGATTTTGAGTTAGATTTTAACTTAACTTGTGGAGTTAGTGTTTAACTTAACTTGGGGTTATGGAAAATTGAAAATTATGTGGAGGGCATAGGTTAAGGGGGAGAATGCATGTTTATGCTGCTTACTATGTCTTTAATTTTCAATTGGTGTTGTTGTTTTTGCACCTAACTTAAACATGTTGCCACACATCAAAAAGGGAGATATTGTTGGGGCAATCGACCCAAGTTTGATCGAGAGGATCATGGGTTTTGATGTGTGTGCCAATATGATTAAGTTAGGGTTTCATGTTGATCTAATATGTGTATGTGAGTGTGCAGGTTTGTAGGATACACATTGACTTAGTTGGACGGCTTTGGAACCGGTGAAGGATGGCATGGGAGATAAGTTGTGGACTTGCATGCATCCGAGGGACCGTGGACAAAGCAGGGCGATGAGCCGAGAGAAGCGAACTTCGAGGCATACGTGAAGGATGACATGAGAGACAGGTCGTGGACTTGCATGCATTCGAGGGACGAGAGCCAAAGTCGAAGATGGCTTGAAGGCAATAGATCGAGGCTGCTGGAGCAAGGACGATGAGCTGAGGGAAGCGGACTTCGAGGCATACGTGAAGGGTGGCATGGGAGACAAGCCACGGGCTTGCATGCATCCGAGGGACGAGAGCCAAAATCGAAGAGGGCTTGAAGGCAACAGATCAAGGTTGCTGAAGGGAGAATTAACTGAGTCGTGAGGATTCGAGTGATGAGAGAACTGTACTCGGGAAGGAAAATCCTAGGGTTCGAGTGCTGAGAGAATTGTACTTGGGAACGGAAACCTTAGGTGGCAGTCGACTGATGCTTGATCAGTCGACTGAGGTATAGCACAGAGCGATCAGTCGATTGGTAGAAGGGCAGTCGACTGATGCAGTCGACTGGTGTCGACCAGAATGTGAATCGTCAAGGCGGTGACATTTGAATACGCAAGGACCAAGGGCAGTCGACTGGTAACGGTCAAATCAGGATCGAGCTCTATTTAAGAGAGCTCGTGTTTGGCTACTGTTCTTTGGCGAAACAAGCTTAGTAAGAGCCTGTTAGTAGCCTACAAGTGCTCAGGTCGTGTCAAAGGGTTGTGGCGAGGTTTCTCCACCCACAAGGAGCGACAAGAGTTAACCAGAGGTGCTCCGGGGAATCAACCACCAAAGGATCGTCCACCTTACGGACAACCGTGGAGTAGGAGTTTCGTCTTCGAACCACGAAAATCGGTGTGTCTTTTTAGTTGTTAGTTTTAATTTTTGTTATTCTGCTTGCACTTGCTAACCGTTGTAGGAAGACAAGATCGAAAAGTTGCTATTCACCCCTCCTCTAGCAAACGATAAGGTCCTAACAGGACTTTCGATCACCAAGTGTTCGATCAACCTTTAACCCACTTGGGCTTTTCTCTCGTGTTAAGAGTCTAGTTCTCTGTGACCCTTTTAGACCTCTCATCCATGCCAAATGTTCTGTCCTTCATGACTCACTTAGACTTTTCTCTTGTCAATTTCCTGTTAGACTTTATATATTGTTAAATATTCAGTCAATCTTGACCTATTTAACTTCTCTCTCATATATTAATCAAACATCAAAACTCAAGATTGAGTCAATTTGAGTTTAGTCAACTTGGTCAAACTGGACTTGAGGTAGATTGCACCAACAGTCCTCTATTGAGAGTGATTCACTCATAGGCACATTGATCTTAATATATGATCTTTGAAATCAAGTATCACATACGTATTCATCTAATTAAAATACCATACATACGCCCTCATGAGTTGGCACAATTGGTACTTACATGGGTGTTTGTTGTAATAGAGATTGGGGTCAATTTCGAGCAGGTATAAAATTGCCTCCCTAGCGTTAGGGTAAAATGTCCCCTGTGATTTACCCCTTTCAGAGTGTGTAAGGGCATCCTGAAAGGGACGCTAAGGTGATGGTTTTATCTTTTCACTATAACAAAAACACTCATAGCAACAGATTTTATCTGTTATCTTTGTCATTTAAAAATTGTTATAATTGGTACGGTTGTTAAAAGTGCGCTAAACAATCATGGTTTAAAACTGTTGTCTTTGCTTGAAAAGACAATAGATCTGCAATAGTTTTAAATTGTTGTCATTAAGTGCGATATACAATAGTTCTGCAATGATTTTAAACTATTATCTTTTAATACGAAAGATAACAATTTCACTACATTTAAACACTATCGTCTTTAGATGCTATATAAAAGAAACCAAAAATATGCCAACTAAGATTTACAAAATTAAGTGTACACATCAATAAAAAGAAGAAATTCCCCCCAATTAGTTCCTTAAACAATCTTAAGTTTTACAAAATTAACTATATGCATCACTAACCAATTAGCAACAAGTTTTGATTACTATCACAAATTCTAATAGATATAACAATTATAACATAGAAAATAGAGTGCAAACTTGTTGGAACATCCATATCTATGAAGTTTGTTTCTCCACTATAGGCTATTCAAATGTCTCTCAAAGCACAAGCTTTGAGACATCATCATGATCATCATCTTCTCCGCCTTTAGCAATAGGAGCAACATGAGGTGCTTGTTTTTGGAATTGCTCAACCAGCCTTTGTAGCTTCTCTAAATTATCAAGAGTGACTAAGTGAATATCAAAAAACACTAACTGTTTTCATGAAGCATATTAAAAGATTACAAGAGCAAGCTAAAGAAGATTATAACAAGTGACATATATGATTCTGAAGTGCAATTAGGCTACATTTGGTAAGATGTAATCAGTTTTGTAATATAATCAGGATTACATTACAAAATTGATTATTTCGTTTGGTACAGTTTTAAAATTGTATTGTAATATAATCTGCATTACAAAAGCTAGTAAAAGTGTTGTAATCTGGATTACAAGGCTAGCAATATGTAATTTAGATTATATTACGAACTCAATTATATTACAAACTGGATTATATTACCCTTAACCAAACATAATCTTAATATATTTTATCGAAGTTGGCCATGGAATCATATTACAATAAAAAGACTCACCTAATTGGTTGATGATTATAGGGAGCAAGTCCTGAAGTTCTAAGGATACAATTCCAAAAAACATTCGTGTGAGAAATTATACGAGGCAACCATATTGAGTTATAAAGCTAATGTTTAAGCATATTGTCAAGTCAAACACATATATAAAGTACTAGCTATTTATTAATAATCCACTTAATGAAATTTCTTCTTCTATTTTTCCTTAATTTATGAATGTAGTCTCTTACTTTTGCAAAATAGTTAATATGTGAAGGAAAAAAAATAGTCTGAGAAGAACCGTTAACCACCCATGTATTGGTTGCAATCGAAGCTTGCACATAAAACAAACAAATGGAGTTGAATATCGTATACAATTTTGTTATATGATACATGAAATCATTAACTTGCTTAATTATTTTCTATCTTGGTTTACCTTTGAGATTCAAAAATTGGATGACAACATCATCTTTAAAAATGTTAACTTCTTCTATAGAAGGGATAGTATTTATCCCCAATAAACTCCTTCATACATTAATAAGAGTTGACATATGAGTGTTTTATTGACTAAATTAAATGCTTAATAAAATTAGAATATAATAACCCTGAGATAGAATGTTATTGCCTAGGGGTTTGGAATTGAGTGTTAAAACTAAGAAATGAAATAACAATGAATATAATGAAATCCAATCTATCTTAAATAACAATTGCAAGATAATTTACAAGAACATAAAATAGGTATAACATAAACTTGACATAGAATGACACCTAATCTAATCTAACATAATTGCTCCAAAATTAAGAATAAGAATAAACATCCTAACTAAATTCAACAAGAAAAGTATTGCATGAATTAAACACACTAGTTGTAATAATTAAAGTATAACAAAGTAAAGAGATATTTTGTTAAATATATTATGGGTATGAATCAAATTAACCAAAGTTAGTGCAAATTAATCATGAGAGATCAATTTAATATAAGCATTAATACACAAATAAACAATATTCAACACTTAAGAAATAACCCAATAAATGAAAGACAATGTAAATAATGAAAATCTAATCTACCCCTAAACTACAATTGCAAAAAAAAATAATTACAAAAACATAAAGTAAACATGACATGAACTTGAAATGAAACGAAATATAATCTAATCTAACATAATTACTACAAAATTAAGAACAAGAATAAACATTCTAACAAAATTCAACAAGAAAAATATTACACAAAATTAAACTAAACTAGTTGCAACAATTAAAGTCCAACTAAGTAAAGAGACATTTTGTTGAACATATTATCAATATAAATCAAATTAACTAAAGTGTGTGCAAATTAATCATGGGAGATCAATTTAATACAAGAATTAACACACAAATATAAAATCAACACTTAAGAACAATCCAATAAGAAACATAAACTACACATGAAGAGATCGACCCAAGCTCGCGAGTAGATGGTGGTTGTTGGCACCTGCAGAGGGGTGAATGTCAAAATTGTTGAAAGAGAGCTGCCCTCTTCTTCTAACCCAAAGAGGGAAATAATTGTTGTCCAGAAGTGAAGGAGATGAACGAAACTCTCCTCTTCTAATCCGAAGAGAAGAGAGGGCTGTCGGCGATAACAAAAGGTTGTTGGATGGCGAAGTGGTCAGATCTCCTCTTCTAACCCAAAGAGGAGGTGGAGATGAAATAGTCGGATCTCTTTTTCTATCCCGAAGAGAAGAGATGGCCGAAAATGGAGAAGGATGGATGCAAGGTGGCGTCAGGAGCTCGGCATCAGGTGGCTCCTTGTATTAGCGTGAGGAAGAGATGATGAGAAAGGGATGTAGTGGAGGCTTGAGAGGGATGGAGAGGAGAAAAACAACGGGTGGCAGTGAGGATAGAGGTGGAGCCTCCGACCTTGGTGGAAGAAGAGAGGACGAAGGGTCATTGGCGATGTCCAAGGTTGGTGTGAATAGATGAAATTCATCTGAGATACTTGGCGCGAGAAAAGAATAGATGGATTAGATTTTTGCAAAAGGTTGTCGTAGCCTCCCAAAAATGTGCAAATAGATAACAGTTTTAAAAAATCGTTATCGTAGCCCCCCTCCCCTTCCAAAAAAAAGCACAAATAGATAATGATTTTCAAAAATCATTGTCGTAACCACAAAAAGCGCACATAAACAATAGTTTTCAAAAACTGTTGTTGTAGTCCCCAAAAAAGTGCACATAGAAAATGATTTTTGTTAAAACCATTGTAAAAAGGTAAAAAACAATGATTTTAGCATAAAATCGTTTTCTTTTGAGTATTGTTGAATAAAACTTTTCTTGTAGCGTTTGCCGTAATAAAGTATCATATTTCCAATTGATTAAACAATTAATGTCGTTCCCTAACCTTAATTAACTTGTTAACAACTAAAAGTAAGTTGGGTTTGGCTAATTACATGCCAAATTGTGGTTTGGCTACCAACCACCAACTACAAAGCACCCCAAATGAAACGCATTGGCATGCAGCAAAACAAAACGTGCCCTAGTGAGCAAGCAAAGTGCTCATGAGATGAGATGGGGCAACCACTTTGCTCACTAAATATTATGTGGATGCAATTAACTGTTTTTTCGTACCAAATAACTCAATTTAATTAATAGTGTCTGTAGGCATTAATGTATATATGTATATATCTATTATATGACTTAAGTTGGTTTTTAAGGCAATTTCAATAAAATCTATATTCCTTCTTGCTCTTTAGTCACGTAAATTAAAGAAAACAAAGAAGTTTATATGCACCCCTATAGCTCTTTTTATATGATTTATGAATGTAGATGTACATATGTATAAATTAACTTGACTAATTAATCACATATGCAGGGCTATGGTGGGTCACTCAGACGCTTGCGGTTCGATCCCTAGGACATGCAACAACGAAATACTGGTCTCTTGGGCCATATTGAGCAAATTCGTATCTGGGACACGCAACAACGGAATGCTGGACTCCTAGGCCATATTTGAGCAAATTCGTATCGAAGGGTTCACATGTTGCAAGGCAAATAGGAAATAGTCGTGCTAGTCGGTTCCTTATGTGGGGCAGTGTGATAAAGCTTTTGTATAAAACAATTATTTTAATTATATTTGTTTAAAAAAATTTGTTATTGAGAAAATCCTTTTTATTGAATTGATCTTATTTATCTCCAATAAAATAGCACTTTCTTAATTAGAAAAGTGGCATTAGGTCTCCTTTATTATCATTCCATACTCTATTTGCTGGTAACTAAATGTTACATAACTCATTAACTTACATACATAAACTAAATAATTTTAAGTAAATTTATTTTCTTGATAGTTTACGATAACAACATAGCATTTTAGTTATAATAGTTTTCAATAATTTCCTTCTTCGAAAGATTCATAGATGATTGGATTTTTAAATATGCAATCAAAGATTATTTTCAACAACCACTTTCATGGTCATTATTATCAATGTATTATGATTTCGAGTTACTAATTATTGTTGGACTTAATGAACCACAATACATAATTGCCTACAATAAATTAACATTGAAACTTTAACCTAATGAAAAGGAAGTATCAATGAATCAAAGTTTAGTAAGTTGTTGTTTCAAAGTTGGATCATATTTGCATCGGTTCAATTGGGAGGCCCCTCGATATACCTAGTTCATAATCTTAAGTCCAAAATGTAGTACAAATCATTTATAGACAGATTGACCTATCTCTTAACTTCAATTGTTTAGGTGGGTTAGTATTGAACCGAGGCAAGCCTAGTCGACTCATAAACTATTTTTATTTTAGAAACACTAGTTACACGAAATAAGAGCTAATTTGTATGCCTCTTAAAGTGCATTAATTGCCCTTATTGAAACTATATATATATATATATATATCCTAAAGCCAAATCCAAGACATCAATCAATATTAATTGCTACCTATATTAATTGCTACATTTCTCTTTTCCAACTCCTTCAATTGTCTAATCTCTTACATACCCAAAGCTCATTTGTTTGTTTATACTTCTCAATACACAAAAAGAAGAGAAAAATAATCATTTTGAGTATCATACAAGCAAGAGTATTAAATCCTATATGTATACATATATATATTAAACAATTATTATTATTATTAAAGGAAGGCATACAACACAAGCTCATGCAACTAATTATAATCATCAAGCAAGATGATGTCATGCACTCTTCTTCCAAGGGCCCAAATTAATTCATTACCTAAAGGCGAATGGTTCCTTGAAGTGTTGGCAGCTACAAGTTTCAGCACTAGCTTGAAGTCCATTAGGATGACAAAACAAGGGCACTGTTAATGGCTTACTACCTCCTGTTGGGGTCAGTGAGAAGTGAGGAGGGCTGCTAATGGAGAGGCTGAGGTTTAGGTCTAGACGGCAGCACTCCTCTTTGTCTTCTCCGCCAGTGACCTCCGGTGAGTTCGCGGCCACATCGGCGATAACTTTCTTTTTTTGTTTTAGGGTTGTGAGGGTGGTTTTGCACTGGTTAGCAGCAGGAAGGAGCTTTCTTTTGATGTGTGTGTTCCAGTAGTTTTTGATCTCGTTGTCTGTCCTACCCGGCAACTGTCCTGCTATCAGAGACCACCTTAAAATAAGATTAAATTACAATTAATTATTCTAATAATTAATTAATTAGATATGTAGGTTGGAATGGAGGAAGATTTACTAGTTTTATTCTTAAAAAAATCTAACTAACCATGAAATAGGTCAAATTTGGTTGAAACTTAAAGAAAAATATGTATGATCGAAACACATACATACTTATTTCCAAACATGCCATGGAGCTTGATGATGAGCTCATCTTCTTCGGGCAAAAAGTTACCGCGCTTGAGGTCGGGTCTTAGGTAGTTTATCCACCTAAGCCTACAACTCTTGCCACATCTAAGTAAACCTAATTCAAGGACAAGAGAGTTGGAATATATATCACTAAACACATGAAAGTAGTAAAACACATGATGCACTCACAAACTAAAGTATATTCATTTTTTGAAGTAGAGGAAGTTAGATATCGATACCGAAACCCTAATTACCTGCATCTTTAGGGAGTGATCTCCAACGGCCCTCGCCATGAGCTTTGATGTAAGAAACTAGCTTCTCGTCTTCCTCCTTCGTCCAAGCTCCCTTGTTTGTATGAGCCTTCTCACAACATGGAGTCCTCCCCATGGCTATCTTTATTGAACAAGCTTTTTGAGGAGGAGAAGCTAGATATGAGGAAGAAAGAGGATGTTGAATATATATTGAATGATTGGGCAAAGGATGAGTACATCATGGTCAAAAAAATTTAATTTGTGGAGTAAATTGTGGGGCTCCACTAGAGTGAGTTGGTGGGGGAGGGAGTTGGATTTGGTAGGTAGCTAGGTTTAGTTTTGAGTGAATGTTTTCTTGTTTATTTGTTTGTTTTTTCACTTGCGCCATTTGACTCATCTTTAATGATCGCCATCTCATGTACATTTTACTATCTTTCAACTAACATTCTTTTAAGGCCTAGGGGCCCTAGCCTTTCAGGGATTCTAGAAACCCTAACTTGTGTGGTAGTTGTGTTGTGTGGTGTGGGTTGGAAGAAAACAAGAAAAGTGATGTAGAATCCATTAATTTGCTCACCTACCTTTCTTTTCCTTATATGCTATTCTCATTATTTTGTCATTGAAATTTTGAGAAAAATATCTTAAATGCTTATCATAAATGCAATGCTCTGTATTTCGATGAGATTCAAAGTTGATCATGTTACTACGTGTATATCACGTTCATGGACGGTTGATTAGTGACGGTTATATATATGATTGTCGTGAGTAGTTTCTTTTATTGACAACATAAAATATGAGTAGGTTAGCATCTGTGTATTTATTGGTGAAAATGATCAATAATCTTCTATGGATATCATGACAAATATTGTGTGATAAAATAGACATAAAAAATTAGTATTATTTTTTAAAAAAGTAATTTAGATATTCAATTCTTCGCGATTAATTCTAGAAATGATTAATAGGCTCAGCCCACGAAAAGAGTTAATGAAGACCTATCCAGACGGCCAACAATCCTAGATTTACTTCTCATTGAAGGAAAAATCCCCTATAATGGGCCGCAGCTAAGACTCGAACATTAAATCTTTTGATTATCCATTGGAGGATCTAATCATTGCATCATTGGCCCGGACAATGATTTTCAACTATTGAAATCACAATTAAAAGATTAATGTGATCATTAAAAGTTATTACGAGGGCGTCTTTAAGAGTAAAATACTATCATTAATGTGATAATTATTTTTAAGGATTGATTAACTCCATGACAAAATCATATGTCCCAGTTTTCCATAATCATATATCACATTATGAATGACAATTTAGCTTAATTTGATCAAGACTTGTCTGATCAATCTAACTCGATCAACTAAGTAAGGTAACCCTACCTAAATTAAGAATGGGAATCACCACAAAGGACGGAATAAAGACGACCCAAGTACACGGGATGATGCAGGAATATATGATTTTTTTTTCATGTCCTGTATCTAAACATCTTTTGGCTCGCTATATGTTTCTTTCCAACTTTTTCAAGGGATTGATGATATTCGTCCATTATGTTTTTAATATTCTTCACACTCAAGCTAAGGTCTATGATCATTGGAAGATAAGTTAGAAGATTGATAAATAGATAGATTGGAAGGATAAGATCAATTTGAGGAGATAAGTCCAAGGATAAAGATTCTCATATACTCCTCATTTTTAGTTCTTCCCAATCAAGTGATGGGACGGAGAATGGAGGTTGATAATTCAAGTAACTATTCCTTTATATTTATCCCTATATTATCTGCATATATATTCCTCTATATTTCCCATCCCTATCCCTATTATAAATACTTGCTTCCCCTTTTATATATATAAACACACACACACACACCTCCCAATCAATTCACTCCTCTCAATGGGAGACGTCACAATATATATATATATATATATATATAGAGAGAGAGAGAGAGAGAGAGAGAGAGAGAGAGAGAGAGGAATACTTTGCTACAAACTTTATGTCGCGCGCTCGTGCGCGACGATGCCTCTTAATCAATTCACCAATCGATCGGGAGTAGTGAATTGATTGGGAGGTGTGTGCGCAATCGATCGCCTACTATTGGCGGCCTCCGGCCGCTTGGCCCAACCTAAATTATAACCTAGGAAGGAAAGGTGAGCCTAAGGGGATCACGTTCGACGGGACGGAGCATTACGCCTCGCAATCAATTCAAGGCAATCGATTGAAGTATAATTGTGTGTTGATTATATTTTTCAATCGATTGACCAATCGATTGGGACGTCTCCTAATCGATTGATCAATCGATTAAGAGGTGGGCGCGCACGTGTGCCAGGGAGCAGTCCACAACATACCAAATTTGTATATATATATATATATATATACTCATTGCGGCGTGCTTGAGTGGACCTAGGGCATTTAGATTGAATCCAGACATCCTAGATTTGAATAACATGATTTTTTATTATTTTTGGGGATATATTATATATATTTATGATTTAGGATTTTAGAATTTAGGGGTTAGGTTATAGTCAAGCCATTTAAATTTTCTCTCTATGATTTAGGCTTTTATCATGGATTATAGTAATCAAGATAAAAAATTATAGATGCCCACGGGGTTTATTATACATATTTAGTGTTTAAAATTTTAGGATTTAGGGGTTGAGTTATAGTGAGTTTAAGTTAATAAGATTTTTTTCTAGGGTTTAGGCTTTCCTCTTAGGTTATAGTGTTCAAGATTAAAAAAAATTATAGATCTAACTCATCTGGGCCTTGCTCGAAGCGCTTGGAATGAATCCAGGCGCCCTAATTATTTTTTAAAATATATTCCAGGCGTCTGAATCTAGGCTTCTAGAATATATATTATTTTAATTAATATTTTTTTTTAAATCTTAAATCTTAAATACATATAATATACCCGTGAACATCTAAAATTTTTAATCTTGAACATTATCCCAAGAGGGAAGTCTGAACCCTAGAGTGAAAATCTTATTTGCTTAAACTCACTATAACCCAACCTATAAACCTTAAAATCTTAAACCCTAAATATATATAATATACCTCATGAGCATCTAAAATCTTATTGACTTAAAATCACTATAACCCAACTCTTAGACCTTAAAATTTTAAATCCTAAATACATATAATATATCCCTATATATATATATATATTAGTATTAACCCTAGAGCCAATTATGAGAAAAATAACTATGGAATATTTTATATCATATCTTATTAATAAAGACATAATTTTGATTATTATAGTTACTTCATATGTGTGTCAAATTAAAAAGTTTAATAATATTCTTGGATAGTTGGTTCTAATCTACATTATATCAATCAGTTGAATTGATAGTGAGATGATGTAGAGAACACTACTCTTAACTATTCCTAGTCAAACATTAACATTCAAGGATAATATTAATGTGTTGAGACTAACATGTAGGTCAATTGATGACTTGATATTACAAGTCATGGATATGAGATATCTTAATGCTAGGTATATATTACAGAATATATATTGAATTGACCCGCCATGAGAAAGTTTCATGGATCGTTATATAAGTGTCATAAATTTCTCATATTGACTATTGATATGAATAGTTCTTAGACCTAAAGTTACTACGGTTCCTTACATAAGATGTTATGCATTTTGGTATCGTCAAGTGTCACATGTAATAGGGTAGACTATAAAGGCGATCACTAAGTATGTAACAAATTATATGGAGGGATATGAGTGATGTAGATGAGATCTATCCCTCCTATATGATGGGGTGATATCTGTGGGTCTCTTGATCGAGTGAGACTACTAAAATGCATGATCATACTCAAATGAGTCAATATGAGATATTAAGCTCATTTGCTTGATTGAGTCTACTTGGGGATTATGAAACACAAAGATTAATTAGAGGATGACATGGTCTATGACTTATTGATAAATCTAGATATCGAGGATAAAAGGACAAAGTCATAATTATAATAGATACGGAAAGGTTACGCCGAATCTCAACATTCTCGTCACTTGGGTAACAATGATGCATTACTAGATGTCGCTCATTGTTTATATATCTAAAGTATTTTAGATACATTATCAACGTTATGAGAATCTATTGGGTCACACACAAAGAAATAATGTCTTGGAGATAAGATGATTTTAGTTTGACTAAATTGTGATCCAAAATTGAATTAATTGAATTAGACTCAAATGAATCCAATTGAATTATAGGATTGAGTCTAATTTGAGTTAGACTCAACCACTTATAAGGGATTAATATTTATTAAAAGGGTTTAATAAACATTATTAAAGAGAAAGACCAAGAAAACAAAACCCTTTATATTCATTAGATGGATACAAAAGGTTAAAGAATACCAAGAGGCTTTGGTATTCATTGACATTAATGAACATTAATAGGTTGAGAAGACCAAAAGCCAATGACCTTTTGTATTCTAAAGCTTGACTGTAAAAGGGTCATTTTAGTGGAATGAAAAGAGTGTCTCTCTCCTTCTTCTTTCTCCTCTCCCTCTTGCTTGGTTGAAACTCCCTTTGGTGGGTTTTTGGTTTTTATGTTTTGTGAACCATCCTAAAGTTGCTAACATAACTAAGGTGGTTCTTCTCTGAGGCTTAGATAATATTCATGTGGATACTACTAGAAGCACGGACATTCTGAACATGCAAGAGGTATGATGAACCAAGGACTAGTGGGATAAGCAAAGGACACACACCAAACGTATATCTATTAGATAGATCAAACTTCATACAGATTTTTCGCATAGATCGCTCAATGGATATAATTTTCCATTACTTGTATATGATTTTTCACATAGAGATCTCTACAGTGGTATAAGATCCACTTGCGAAAGATCATATGAAGTTTAGTGTTTTTATATATGATATAGAAATAAGACATGTATTTTACTATGTTTAAGTGTATTTTGTTGAGATGCAAAAGTTTGTGTTGATCAAACAAAAAGGCTATAGCATCATCATAGACAATATGAAAGTGTGTTATAGTCCAATTTCATACGACAAACTTTGCATAACTTATGGTGTTCGTGTTGATGCGGTTGCGTAAATCTGTTGGGAACAGATTGTGAAAAACTTTCATGAACTATTGTTGTGCAATTTTTCACAAGGATGCATCATCAAACAAGAAGGGTTTTGGGTTCATCATGATGGACTAAGGGCAGGACTCGTCAATGAGTGTGTTTGGCTAGTGGGGCTGCCATGAGGTTTCTGCTCATTAGCTATTTTTGCAATCAAAGTTAAAATGATGTCTTAGATCCATTTATGTGTGTAGTATGTCATGGTGCATGGTTATGGACCTTAACCCCAATATGATTGGATTTGTGCGTGTGTATGCATATTGTAATTCATAATACGATCTGTGTGTCATGACTGTTCGGAACGAGATGGCTATAGAGCAGGGGGGGTGAATATAGACAACCACTTTCTCCTTCGAGACTTATCACGATTTCTGCAACTCAAATATCAGTAGCACAGCGGAAAGAGTAGAAAACAGAGTGTGCAGAAAAACAAAATGAAAGCAAAACAAACATGACTAGCAAGATCGCTAACAAGGAGGGTTTACAAGGTTCGGGGATAACTTGCCCCTACTCCTTGGCGTGCCCTTGAGGTGGGCGATCCCTTGATCGTCGGCAGATCAAGCCCCGGTTAACACCGGATATGAAGCAACCTCCTTCTCGGTGGAGAAACCTCCCCACAGTGTGTTTCAAACAATGATATAGAATGAGCACAATGAAACAACAACAAGAAGGATCTTACTCAAACACTTAGCAAGGACAAAACACAGCAAGCTTCCCTGAGCTCCACCCAGTGGCGATCTCACGCAGACCCCTGCTCCGTGTCTTCCCACTGTCGGACTCCAAGCCTCTTGTTTTCTCCTTCAAGCGCTCAAGTATGACGATTGCTTCTCAATAGCTTGCTTAGAATGATTGAAGAGCTCAAGAACAGCAAGCTTCTAACACAGGAACTCAAGAGCACGAAAAACTGAAGAACTGATTACAAACTCTCCTTCTCGCGTTCCTTTTTGTTTCTCCGCCAAGTGACAAGTGACAACATCTCTGTAGCTCCGAGCTACTCATCTGCCAACGCCAGCCTCTACTGAGCTATCTCTAGACTCACTGAGCTCCCCTCAGTCAAGCTCCAGTCTCAGCTCCAGTCTGCAGCTCGCCGTTGCAACCTGAGATGAGAAAGGGACAAACCTGCTCCAAGGAAAGCACTCTTTGACTTCTCCTTAAGTGTTTGAATCCTCCCCTGTCACCTGAAACTCAATCAGAGCATTAGAGCAGTAAATCAAGCAGCATATCAAATATCAGAAACATACATCAGCAAATCAGATACGATCAGACGCTCTGACCACGTCTGACAGTGAAATTTGAATTAAAGTGATCGGTCACCGGACCGATCCAGGGTGTGTGGATCGGTCACCAGATCGATTCACTGCTTCGCTGGGATTCCCAGCTCTCGCAGCTATACACGCCTGATCGGTCACCAGACCGATCAGGGTGAAGCCTGATCGGTCACCAGACCGATCAGAATGGATTCTGATCGGTCACCCAGATCGATCAGGGCAGATGAACAGTTATTTTTTAATCAAATCCAAGATCCCTGATCGGTCACCGGACCGATCCAAGACTTTGATTAGCAAGGGAACTCACTCACCGTTTGCTCCCTGATCGGTCACCAGACCGATCAGGAGCAAGACAGCAAGGAAGCAGCCTGCTCCCTGATCGGTCACCGGTCCGATCAAGAGCCACACAGTAGATTCCCAATCTCACTGTGCGCTCCCTGATCGGTCACCAGTCCGATCAGATATAGCTGGATCGGTCACCAGACCGATCCACTAAGGAGCAGCGTGCCAATGTCCCTGATCGGTCACCAGACCGATCCAGTGACTCAACCCTAGCCCTCCAAGCTAGGAATTCATCCACCTTAGCCCTCCAAGCTAAGGATTTTTCCATCTAACTCTCCAAGTTGGGAATTTGCACCTAACCCTCCAAGTTAGGACTTTTCACCTAGACCTCCAAGCTAGGACGTTTCACCTAGCCCTTCAAGCTAGGACTTTTCACCCAACTCTTCCGAGTTAGAACATCATCCAACCTAGCCCTCCAAGCTAGGCACCTGACCCTCCAAGCCAGGACTTTTTCACCTAATTCTCCAGGATGGGAATTTGTACCTAACCCTCCAAGTTAGGACTTTTCACCTAGCCCTCCAAGCTAGGACTTTTCACCCAACCCTTCCGAATTAGGACTTTTCCAACACCTAGCCCTCCAAGCTAGGATTTTCCACACCTAACCTCCCAGGTTAGGATTTTCCATATCATGCCTAATCCTCGATCAGGACTTAATCATAATCCACCTAACCTCCCAGATTAGGATTTTTCATATCATGCCTAATCCTCGATCAGGACTTAATCATAATTATCATAATCATCCTCCTAAACTAAAATCGTTGTCAACACCAAAACAACAATCAGGGTCAGACTGCATCAACAATCTCCCCCTTTTTGTTGTTTGACAACCCGATTTTAAGTTTAGGGATTCTCAATCAATATTCCAACTTTAGAATCATAGGGGAATCCAGATCCTCCCCCTACAACATGATCATGCTAAACTTAACCAATCCACACTCTCCCCCTTTGTCGAACACCGAAAAGGGATAAGAGGGGCTGTCATGATTAAGATGAACTCCCCCTCAATCCTAGAGGTATCCCAACTCATCAAAAATATGATAGTTTGTGGAATGATCATACGAACACATGTGAAAAATTATAGCAAGACATAGCAATCACATGCATCATATGAGTATGAAATATAGACTCCCAAAGCATGCCATAATATTCATAAGTATCAAATAGACATGACAATGTAAGCATGAATATGGCAATCGAACAATCATGCAGATGCAGATAACAGGTACATAATCAACATGGCATCAACAATAGTAGATAAGCATGGCAAGTAAAAATATATAGGTCAAGGCATGAAAACATCCGAACAAGTAGCAAAATATGTGTGACTCAAGGTCACACCAACAATGTCAGAGGGCATACAGCCCAAAAGTATCATAGTCAAGTACTCAGAACATGATAAGATATCAGACATCCGAGCTCAAGTGTCAGTGGGAGGGTCCCCTGGAAATGTATGGCGGCGCCACTGATCGTAATCTGCTGCAACAGCTGGTGCTCCCTGGTCATGAATTGCTAGCGGTAGCTCCTCTACTCAGTTGCGATCCTTCCACCGCATCCCCTCGGTCCCGAGAACAATGTCGGATTGAGCAAGCATACGACGATCCAGGCAACAGTCTTGTCGATTCATCGGCACGAGTTGGCCCTGTGAGACGTCGATGCCAACCGACTCCAGCCAAGCAGTGATGATATGGCCAAATGACATATAGACTGACTGAGATAATGGCATACTGTGGACGATGATAGAGGAGTATACTGACGCTACTGGGTCAAAGTCTAACTGTTGATGCATCCCGTAAAGCATCAGGCAGTGAAATGGGTGAATCTCATCAAGATGTTTCGAGGTAGTGGGAAGGAGACAATTTGTGATGATCTTAAACAAGACATAATCAACAGGGGAAAGATGAAGAGCAGGAAATGTAGGGAAGTCACGGGTGCACTCACCAGAATCCCTTGGTCTAGGATGACCTAGGAAGTACTCGTAGATGGAATCAGAGGTCACTCCATCGAAGGGGACTGGGAGAGGATTAGGAGGAAAAGGGTAGAGAAAGAACTCGTTGTGTGATCTGCGACAGCCGAGAAAATCAGTCAAGATAGATCGATCGAAAGCAAGATCAATACTGGCAACACGAGTCTGCCATCCCGTGCTCCACCCAGTGCCCGGTCCACTGATCATATTGTTATAGAACTCAGAAACCAAGGTCAGGTTGATCGGTCCTTCAAAGTGCAAGAGGGGTTGAAGATTATAGAACTCAATTCGTTGTTGAATTGTTGGACAGTGTTCATAGATAAAAGTTGGGTCTATAGCCCGACACGACATTAACTTGAAGTTGTGCCACTGGAACTTGAAGGCAAGACTAGGACTCTGAAACCGAGTAAGTTGTTGAGGGAGTGGAGGCCTTTGAGAGGATGAAGAGGTTTTCTCTCTAGAACTCCCCTCTGCTACCTCCTTTCCCTTAGCAGATTTTCTAATGAGATTTGAATTGATCATGACACATAGATTGAAGCACAAGAATTGATCATGAGATGAGACCCAATCAAAAGATAGATATAAAATTTTTGGTCATAAGATGAGAAAGAGGCTCACGGCAAAGGTAAAAAGGATCAAGACATCACAGCAAGAACAAGAACAAAAACATGGTTAGCTTCACAGACATATATTCTAAGAGCTGTTGTGAAAGGAAAACTGAAATCAAATCTTACTTAGGTGCTATTGAAGTTTGTTTGAAGAGATTGCAAGACTGAGAAGGAACTTGCTATAGAGAAGGAGACTTCGAGCACGCAAGAACTTGGAGTTCGGAGAAAACGCCCGTAGAAGCCTTCGCAGAAGAGCTCGCACGCGTGTGAAGAAGGGAGACGCAAGGACTCTCTCGCTCGCTCGCACAAGGTTGCGCAGAGTCAAACCTAGGGTTCGCGCGTCAAACCTAGGGTTCGGGAAAACGAAGGTTTGGAGAGAGTTAATCGGTTGGTGGATCGGTCCACCAACCAAAATTTAATGTGGTTGATCGGATCACCGTTTGATCTGATCGCGTCCCGACCGATCAGGATACAGCCTGATCGGACTGGAATGGTCCTGATCGGTCGGATGACCGATCAGACGCGCTCCTGATCGGTCGGGTGACTGATCAGGATTCGATCAGTAGGGTCCGGAGAGAAAACTCTGAGCTCCCTGATCGGTCTGTGGACCGATCCCCACAGGGTGCCAGATCGGTCGAGAGACCGATCCAGGCTAGCTCAGAACACTTAGTCAGATTTCGGGAGATCACGGCTTGCAGATCAGTCTGTGGACCGAACACCACAGGAAGGGGTCAGATCGGTCCAGGGACCGATCAGCCCGATGCCTGATCGGTCCGGTGACCGATCAGGGTTCCTGATACGAACTGAAATGTTCAGTTTCAGAACTTCTGAAATTTTCAAAAGAAATCTGATGAACTTTGTCGAACTTAAACATGATTTTCTGACTAGAATTGATCCCTGAACAAGAATCAAAAATCCTTATAGGTTCAACAAACACTTTGACCCATCTTAATGGAGTCAAACTCAACCATCAATCAATCAAGCAAATTCAAACAAGTTTTTACTCCAACTTCAAGTTTCCAATCAAGTTGCCTTGATTGGAATGTCCAAGTA
>JAGFNQ010005841.1:42068-89236 GCA_024364735.1 Boesenbergia rotunda
GCATATACGAGTTGATTTCGATTTAGATCTAATCTAATCGATGATGTGCATCGTATTTAGGCATTTATTAAATCTAATTTAACCTAAATGTGTATTAGGTGCACATCAAGATGTGGTTCCCACATTACATGTGCATCACATACACTCATGTATATTCTATTCTATACTAACATGCATCACATACATATAAGCAAAAATAAAATATACAAGAAAATTAAGTGTGATTAGTCATGGCCCTACTAAGATCTTCTCAAGCCAATGAGAAGATCCTTTGGTCAACCTAGGGTCTAGGCAGCAGCTTCTCCAAGCTCCTCCTTCCAGAACCCCATGTGTTGTCGGCTTGCTTCCCACGAGTCCGTCTTCTCCAGAATTTCCTTCATCTTCAATTTTGTACATTACAAAATTTATACTCGAGTTACATTCGAGTCTTAAACTAATTTAACAGAAATAATAAATAAAAAGGCCGACACGCAGGTCGCAATCACAATACAACACACACAACACAAATAACGGCACGCAGGCCGTAATATGAATTACACACATATTTTAATCTAATTAAAATAGGGTCATGGGCCATGACCATCACACTACTGTACATAATTCAAAATTATGTATTTTACAGAAATTTATGTAATTTTCCTATGTATTTTACGAATTTTATGAGTCACAACTCCACGGCGGTCCCGTTAAGCGGGTTTCGGGCACAATCACGTGACAAGGCCCCTTGCGGGGTTAGGGGCGGCGCCCCTACTCACGAAATTAATTTCGTGAGTGTCGTATCGCGATCTAACAGTGCCTAACCTGCTGTCCCAAAATCTATTTGGGCGAAACTTGCCGTTTCGGAGAAGTTTTTCTCGGTGGTCGAAGTGTACAAGTGCTTCGCACTCGTTGCTTCGCCTCTACGAGAAAAATACTCATAAAATCCTAAAAATAGAAAAATTACAGAATCATAAACTACTCTAAATTTTGTATCCCATACAAAAAAAAATAAATACGTGCTTCGCACGTGGCTCTGATACCACTGTTGGGTTTTTCGGGCCGCGAAAACCGCCTTTTCGCGTCGCGGAAACCCCGAGAACCCAAAGCCATGGATCTCGTGCGAAGAAAAATTCCGAAACAAAAATTCACGTATTCATTTTATGCTCAAAACTCGATCTACTCCTAGATCTAAAGAGGGATAAACCATTTTTTTTACCTTTGGTGCGTGCCCCGCTTAATCCCGCTCGCTCCTTTTGGATGTCGGATCTCTAGGACGTCAAGTGCCGTCCCTCTAGAAGTATCCACGCGAACAAAGTGGATGGAGGAAACCCTTTAGGTGTGCTAGCACCTTTCAAGGGTTCGGCCAAGAGGAGAAGAAGAAGAAGAGCTCCAACACTTGGAGGAGGAAGAAGAGAAGACACACAATGAGAAAAATGGAACAAAACCTTGTTTTGTTCTCTCATTGTGGCCGGCCACATAATGGCCATTAATGGCCATTAAGTGGCCTGCCATAACCCCCTTTCAATTTGAATTCAAATTCAAATGGGGGGTTACAACCTTTGGAGATGATGTGGAGCATCATCATTGGTCAAATACCAAGCCAAGTCATCACTTGGTCAAGTCAAGGTGAGGTGGCCTTTTGGTCAAGTCAAACTTGCCTTTTATGGACTTTCCATATTTAGTCAAGTCAAACTTGACTCCATTTCTTCTCCCATGTCAAGTCTAACTTGAAGTGGAACCAAGTCAAGTCAAACTTGATTTGGATTTGGGTCAAGTCAAACTTGCCTTTTATGGACTTTCCATATTTAGTCAAGTCAAACGTGACTCCATTTTTTCTCCCATGTCAAGTCTAACTTGAAGTGGAACCAAGTCAAGTCAAACTCGATTTGGATTTGGGTCAAGTCAAACTTGCCTTTATGGACTTTCCATATTTAGTCAAGTCAAACTTGACTCCATTCTTCTCCATCTATTTGTTCTTTGCGTGTGACCCTATAGTTCTTGTAACGTTGGCAATGCTTCTAACCTCTTAGAAACATAAGCAATGAGCGGTATCTAGCAACACATCATTGCTACCCAAGTTACAAGAATGTTGAGATCCAACATCACCAATGTGACTACTAATTATGACTTTCATAATATGTGATAATGTCCTTCTATCGTCGATATCTAGATTGATCTTCTATGAAGCATAGACCGTGTCATCCTCCAATCAATCTATGTGTCTTGAACTCCAAGTAGACTCACTATAATCAAATAAGCTCAATATCTCATATTGCCTTATTTGAGCATGGTCATGCACTTAGTGATCTCACTCTATCAAGACTATGATATCTCTCCCGTCATATAGGAGGGATAGATCCCATCTACATCACTCACATCCCTCCGCATAATTTGTTACATACCCAGTAATCGCCTTTATAGTCCACCCAGTTACGGGTGACGTTTGACGAAGCCAAAGTACATAACTCCTTATGTAGGAACTATGGTGACTTCAGGTCTAAGGACTAATAGTCATACTAATAGTCACATGAGAAAATATATGATACTCATATAACGATCCATGATACTTTCTCATGGTGGGTCATTCAGTATACATTCTCCAATGCATACTCATGTGTCAACTTGATATCTCATATCCATGACTTGTGAGATCAAGTCATCGTGTTGACCTACATGCTAGTCTCTATGCATTAACATTGTCCCTGAATGTTAATACTTGACTAGGAATAATTAAGAGTAGTGTTCTCTATATCATCTCACTATCGATTCAACCAATCGATTGATATAGATATGAACCTACTACCAAGGACGTTATTACACTTAGTTATTTGGCACCAATACAAGTAAGTATAATAACCATAATCAAATGCCTTTATATATATATATGAAATATGATACAATGAGTCCATACAACAACCATCACATGATTGGCTCTAGGGCTCTCACTAACATTTTTCACCTAATTCTCCAAGATGGGAATTTTCACCTAACCCTCCAAGTTAGGACTTTTCACCTAGCCCTCCAAGCTAGGACTTTTCACCCACCTCTTCTGAATTAGGACATTTCACACACCTAGCCCTCCAAGCTAGGATTTTCAACACCTAACCCTCCAGGTTAGGATTTTCCAACACCTAGCCCTCCAAGCTAGGATTTTTCATACCATGCCTGATCCCCGATCAGGACTTAATCATAATCAATAATCATCCACATAAACTAAAATCGGTGTCAACACCAAAACAACAATCAGGGCCAGACTGCATCAACAAGGGGATCACGTTCAACGGGACGGAGCATTTCGCCTCACAATCAATTCAAGGCAATCGATTGAAGTATAATTGTGCATTGATTATATTTTCCAATCGATTGGGATGTCTCCTAATCGATTGATCAATCGATTAAGAGGTGGGTACACACGTGTGCCAAGGAGCAGTCCACAACATACCAAATTTGTATATATATATATATATATATATATATATACACTCATTGCGACGTGCTTGTGCGGACCTAGGGCAGTTAGATTGAATCCAGACATCCTAGATTTGAATAACACGATTTTTTATTATTTTTGGGGATATATTATATATATTTATGATTTAAGATTTTAGAATTTAGGGGTTGGGTTATAGTCGAGCCATTTAAATTTTCTCTCTAAGATTTAGGCTTTTATCATGGATTATAGTATTCAAGATAAAAATTTTTAGATGCCCACGGGGTTTATTATACATATTTAGTATTTAAAATTTTAGGATTTAGGGGTTGGGTTATAGTAAGTTTAAGTCAATAAGATTTTTTTTCTAGGGTTTATGCATTCCTCTTGGGTTATAGTGTTCAAGATTAAAAAAAATTATAGATCTTATCCTACATACTCTCTGGACCTTGCTCGAAGCGCTTGGAATGAATCCAGGCACCCTAATTAATTTTTAAAATATATTCCAGGCGCCTGAATCTAGGCGTCTAGAATATATATTATTTGAATTAATATTTTTTTAAATCTTAAATCTTAAATATATATAATATACCCGTGAGCATCTAAAATTTTTAATCTTGAACATTATCCCAAGAGGGAAGCCTAAACCCTAGAGTGAAAATCTTATTTGCTTAAACTCACTATAACCCAACCTCTAAACCTTAAAATCTTAAACCTTAAATATATATAATATACCCCATGAGTATCTAAAATCTTATTGACTTAAAATCACTATGACCCAACTCTTAGACCTTAAAATTTTAAACCCTAAATACATAGAATATATCCCTATATATATATATATATATATATAATATATTATATATATAAAATATATATATATAATATATGTTAGTATTAGCCCTAGAGCCAACTATGAGAAAATTAACTAGAGAATATTTTATATCATATCTTATTAATAAAGACATAATTTTGATTATTATAGTTACTTCATATGCGTGTCAAATTAAAAAGTTTAATAATGTCCTTGGATAGTGGTTCTAATCTACATTATATCAATCAGTTGAATTGATAGTGAGATGATGTAGAGAATACTACTCTTAACTATTCCTAGTCAAACATTAACATTCAAGGATAATATTAATGTGTTGAGACTAACATGTAGGTCAATTGATGACTTGATCTTACAAGTCATGGATATGAGATATCTTAATGCTAGGTATATATTAGAGAATATATACTGAATTGACCCGCCATGAGAAAGTTTCATGGATCGTTATATGAGTGTCATAAATTTCTCATAGTGACTATTGATATGAATAGTTCTTAGACCTAAAGTCACTACGGTTCCTTACATAAGGTGTTATGCATTTTGGTATCGTCAAACGTCACCTGTAATAGGGTAGACTATAAAGGCGATTACTGAGTATGTAACAAATTATACGGAGGGATGTGAGTGATGTAGATGAGATCTATCCCTCCTATATGATGGGGTGATATCTGTGGGTCCCTTGATCGAATGAGACTACTAAAATGCATAACCATACTCAAATGAGTCAATATGAGATATTAAGCTCATTTGCTTGATTGAGTCTACTTGGGGATTATGAAATACAAAGATTGATTAGAGGATGACATGGTCTATGACTTATTGATAAATCTAGATATCGAGGATAAAAGGACAAAGTCATATATTATAATAGGCACGGAACGGTTACGCCGAATCTCAACATTCTCGTCACTTGGGTAGCAATGATGCATTACTAGATGTCACTCACTGTTTATATATCTAAAGTATTTTAGATATATTGTCAACCTTACGAGAACCTATTGGGTCACACACAACGAAATGATGTCTCGGAGATAAGATGATTTTAGTTTGACTAAATTGTGATCCAAAATTGAATTAATTGAGTTAGACTCAAATGAATCCAATTGAATTATAGGATTGAGTCTAATCTGAGTTAGACTCAACCACTTATAAGGGATTAGTATTTATTAAAAGAGTTTAATAAACATTATTAAAGAGAAAGACCAAGAAAACAAAACCCTTTATATTCATTAGATGGATACAAAAGGTTAAAAGAATACCAAGAGGGTTTGGTATTCATTGAGAAGACCAAAAGCCAATGACCTTTTGTATTCTAAAGCTTGACTGTAAAAGGGTCATTTTAGTGGAATGAAAATGGTGTTTCTCTCCTTCTTCTTCCTCCTCTCCCTCTTGCTTGGCCGAAACTCCCTTTGGTGGGTTTTTGGTTTTTATGTTTTGTGAACCATCCTAAAGATGCTAACATAACTAAGGTGATTCTTCTTCGAGGCATAGATAATATTCATGTGGATACTATTGTTGATGCAGTCTGACCCTGATTGTTGTTTTGGTGTTGACACGGATTTTAGTTTAGGTTAATGAGATGATTGAGATTAAGTCCTGGTCGGGGACTGGGCACAGAGTTGGGTGAAATCCTAGCTTGGGAAGCTAGGTGACTGAAATCCTGGCTTGGAGGGCCAGGTCCTAGCTTGAGAAGCTAGGTGGATGAAACCCTGGCTTGGAGGGTCAGGTCCTAGCTTGGAGGGCTAGGTTGAATGAAACCCTGGCTCGGAGGGTCAGGTCCTAGCTTGGAGGGCAAGGTTGGATGAAATCCTGGCTTGGAGGGTCATGTCCTAGCTTGGAGGGCTAGGTTGAATGAAACCCTGGCTTGGAGGGTCAGGTCCTAGCTTGGAGGGCTAGGTTGGATGAATCCAGGCTTGGAGGGCTAGGTTGGATGAAATCCAGGCTTGGAGGGCCAGGTCCTAGCTTGGATGGCTAGGTTGGATGAAACCCTGGCTTGGAGGGCCAGGTCCTGTTGGGACCGGGTGCATGTTGACATGGATGCGGGTTCGTAATTTTAAAATTAATTACGTACAGCGGAAGATTTAGTATAAATAATTTCTCAAATTATTTAACCACACATCTAAGCATGCAACCTTATGTTGTGTAGACATGATCATATATTTAAAATTTTGCAAAAACGTAAACTAATTTACTTGTTACCTCGCGTAACTCGAAGAAAGGGACGAGATTCAACCGTAAGCGTCCCTCGGAAGCTCTGCCTCTATTCGCGTCCACGCCGAGTATCTTCGGGATGACTTCGCAAAGCCACGAGTTTCGGGTTCTCGAGAACTACTAGATTCTCCGAGAACGCGACAAAAACCAAGAGAGAAGTAATCACATCGGAAAAACTCACCACCAAGGTTGGCCGGAATCACAATTCCGGCGAGAAGGAGGAAGATGACTTGCGCCCAATCCCAAGGTGATGATGGCCGGAGAGGAAGATCGTCCCAACGGAAGAACTTCGTCGCCTCGGTGCTTCTCCTTGTGCTCACGGCAAGAAGAAAGGGGGAGAGGCTTGTGGCCGGCCAAGAGGAAGAAGGGAGGAGAGGGAGAGAGCCCAAGCAAGAATACTTGGATTATTTCGAATTAATTCGAAGCCTTGCCTTGGGTCCTTTATATAGTGACCTTTCAACCGCCAAGTCTCTTTTTTCTTATGGAATAAATTTTCATAAGAAATTTATCATATAAATTTTCTATGACTTATTCCATCATACCAAGTCTTGATTTTATATCATGGGTAAAATCATATTTTAATTCATGATAAAAATCAACCAAGTCTCTTTTTTCTTATGGAATAAATTTTCATAAGAAATTTATCATATAAATTTCTTTATATAAATTTCTTTATCATGGTAAATCAATCCATGATTGATTTTATAAAATAAACCAATCCATGGTTCATTTTAATTTCCATGAAAAACAAATTTCTTTATATAAATTTCTTTATCATGGTAAATCAATCCATGATTGATTTTATAAAATAAAATAAACCAATCCATGGTTCATTTTAATTTCCATGAAAAATAAATTTTACATAAATTTCTTTATATAAATTTCTTTATCATGGTAAATCAATCCATGATTGATTTTATAAAAAAAAATAAACCAATCCATGGTTCATTTTAATTTCCATGAAAAATAAACCAAATCTTGGTTTATATAAAAAATTTATATCATCCATAATTTTATAAAACAAACCACATTTGATTTATTTTATAAATTGAACCAAATAATTTGGTTCCCTCCCTTTGTTGTGGCCGGCCAAGCAAAGAGGGTGGGAACCCTCTTTGGCCGGCCTATCCAGGCCACGCCCCAATGAATTAAACTCATTTAATTCATCTATTAAGTCTTCAAAAGACTTAGCCATTTTACGCTTCCGATGCATCTCTGAAAAATTTAGATTCGACTTATCGTTTGGCTCAACCAAACCTAATCTCTCTTGATTGGAAAATCCAATTTTCAACTCATTTTAAATCCCTCGGATTACTCGTAGTGCATGTGACTAAATAGGCTTTCGATTTATGTTGGCCGTCTATAATTAATCAATTATAGAATGATCATGAGTGGCACCTAGTAGTACATCATGATCCCCAATTAATCGAAAGATCAACGGTTGACCTCAGAAACAATTCTGAAACCCTTCAGCAGCTATAATGAATCGTGCCCCATTCCCTTCACCATCTTATACCCACTTGGTTTAGGACATGGTCTATGTGTGTCAGTCCCCACTAGGCTGATACGTCACACCTAGCCCAAGTAACGTTTTCTCGTCCTACGGATTCTAATTACTCTCATGTATCTAAGAGATTCATACTCTGAACATGTCATGCTCTGGCCAGAGGCTTCGAGTAACAATCCGACGATAGGCCTTGGGTATACATCTCCTCGCAAGGAGTGGTGAATCCTTTGTAGGCTGTTCAAACATCTTCGGGCACTTCGGCTTATACCCAATCATCGTGGGTCCACACCTCCTTGGAGATGCTTGCTTAAGATGTCAAAGTATATGTCTCCATGACCAAGATGACTTGAACACCGCAAGTCAAAGGAACATCGCACTTAAGCTGCAGTAAGAACTTCACTGACATGTCTATATGTAGACTACCATATGAAGTTTTACAGCCAGTCACTCCAATGAACTAGTTCCCTTAACTAGCATTCATGTTTATCTCCGGACATCCCAATGTCACCAGCCAGTGAGAATCAGCTGATTAGAGAATAACCCATGCTAGTCTCAACAGAATTGATAGTGTCCGTTTTTATCAATTCATCGACTAGGGACAATTTCAATACTTCACAATTGCACATGTAGAGATAATCACTAGTTGTGAATTCATCACAAATTCTCTCATGTTGTGAATTGTATTGCGGACATTCAGTAAATGAGTTTAAGATCCCAATCAAATACATAAACATGTATACTCAAATAGTGAATATTCATTTATTAAAATAAATGATTACAATCATAAGGCGATTGCTTTAGGACACTTTTCTCATATCACTAACAGACTCCCACTTGGCCTAATGCCAATCGCTACGGTATCCAATACCACAGGCTCTAACATGACCCTCAAACTTGCTTTGAGGCAAGGCCTTAGTTAAAGGATCCGCTAAATTCCTTTCAGTGGGAATTTTCTCAATTTGTATATCATTCCTACTTATAATCTCTCTGATCAGATGATAGCGGCGAAGCACATGTTTGGATCACTGATGAGACCTTGGTTCCTTTGCTTGTGCAATAGCTCCATTGTTGTCACAATAAACCGGTATTGCTTCATCAATGGTTGGAACCAAACCAAGTTCTGAGACGAACTTCTTGATCCAGACTGCTTCCTTTGCTGCTTCTGAAGCTGCAATATATTCCCCTTCCGTGGTAGAATCCGCTACGGTGTCTTGCTTAGAACTCTTCCAACTTATTACGCCTCCATTCAAAATAAATACATATCCAGACTGAGATTTGGAGTCATCCTTATCTGTCTGGAAACTAGCATCTGTATACCCATGTATTACCATATCACCTTCTCCATATATTAGGAACACATCCTTAGTTCTTCTTAAGTACTTGAGGATTGTCTTGACAGCCGCCCAATGATCCATTCCTGGATCAGACTGGTATCTGCTTGTGACGCTCAGAGCATACGATACATCAGGCCTAGTACATAACATGACATACATGATAGATCCTATCGCGGATGCATAAGGAATCTTATTCATGCAAATCCTCTCGTCTTCTGTGCGCGGACACATAGACTTCGAAAGGTTGATCCCATGCCTGATGGGAAGGTAACCTTTCTTGGATTCCAACATGCTAAACCCTTTTAGCACTCGGTCTATATATGTAGACTGCAAAAGACCAAGCAATCGTTTTGATCTATCTCTATAGATTCTAATCCCAAGGATATAGGTTGCTTCTCCCAGGTCTTTCATGGAGAAAGTTTTGGACAACCAAATTTCAACTGACTGTAAGACTGATATATCGTTTCCTATAAGTAATATGTCATCGACATATAACATTAGGAATATGACTGCACTCCCACTAACCTTCTTGTACACACAAGGTTCGTCAGGATTTTGTGAGAAATCAAACTCTTTGATTGTCTCATCAAAACGGATGTTCCAACTCCTGGATGCTTGCTTTAGTCCATATATGGATCGTCGAAGCTTGCATACTTTGGTTTTATCAACCGTTGTGAAACCTTCAGGTTGTATCATGTATACATCCTCAAGCAGGTTTCCATTAAGGAAAGATGTTTTCACATCCATTTGTCATATCTCATAATCATAATGAGCTGCTATGGCCAGGAGCATCCGAATAGATTTAAGCATAGCTACTGGCGAATAGGTTTCGTCATAATCAAGTCCTTGTTTCTGACAATATCCTTTTTCCACTAATCGACCTGATATACTTCCATGTCAGTTTTCTTCTTGAAAACCCACTTGCACTCTTAAAGGTAACAACATTACCTTCCATGTCAGTTTTCTTCTTGAAAACCCACTTGCACCCTATGGGCTTAATCCCTTCAGGTGGGTTAACCCAGTCCCATAATTGATTTTTGTACATGGAATCCATTTCCGACTTCTTGGCTTCAAGCCATTTATCCCTTTCTGAATTATTCAGAACATCTTTATAATTGATAGGTTCGTCATTGTTAATGAGTAACACGTCGTTCGATTCACTTATGAGAAATTCGTATCTCTCTGGAATATTGCGTGTCCTATCAGACCTACGAAGAAGTGGTGTTGTTTTAGGTTCAACTGATATCTCATCATTATGAGTTATCGGTTGTGGGTCTAGACTAGGTGTCTCTGTAATATCTATTGGAGTTTCTTGAACTTCTTCAAGTTCAATGCTACTCCCACTGTTTTCTTGTAAAAGAAATTCTTTTTCTAGAAATACAGCATGCCTTGAAACAAACACCTTTTGTTCCAAGGGATGATAGAATTGGTAACCCTTCGTTTCCTTAGGGTATCCAATAAATAGATATTTATCAGACTTAGCATCCAATTTTTCGAATAACCCTTTTTATCAATTCGGGAGATCGTAGGAACATCTCCAAATAGGTTGATATCCATCCATAGATAAGAACAACTATGGCTGGGGTAATCAAGTTATTCTTAGCTATGAAGGTAGGTAATTATACCGATTACATATTACATATATGTAACTATCACATTATGCTATCAACTAATTGAATGTTTGCATAAATCATTGGGTTGTTAACTCATTAACAAGTATGCAACAATATACATAGCACCCAACTGCACCTCTCTTTACATCGACCTTGGCTGTGGCACAACAAATCGATGCTCCAAGCTTAAGGCTGACCCATTAATCAAGAAATAGTTTTAATATGGTTGGAGCTCATTCAACCATTTAGTCAGGCTTGGATGTGTCCAACAACCAAAACTAAGGATTGACCTCTGACTCCAACTATATTAATCGTAAACTAATTCCATGGTTTGAACATGTCGAGGTTCAAGCCGGGCATGGATGTGTCCATCAACCCAAACGAGAAACAAAACTCCGGTTCTAACCATATTAATGGAAGGTGTTGGCCTTAATATTTTGTAAGGGGTTTTGGGTCTCTTCCATTTCTTTTAAGCACATTCATGACATATAATTATGTCATGTTCTAACGATTTCCTTAATAAAGTATGTATGTGACTTAATTTATCAAGTCTCATTAATTGAATTAGGAACCGGATTTCCTAATTCTAATTTCACACTTTATTCAAGGAATTATTTTGGGAAATAATTTCCTAAATTGTCATAATCAATTTCGAAAATAATATGTTTAAGACTTTGATTTCTCTAAATCAAATCTTATTAAATTAAGAGACAGATTCACTTAATTCAACCACATATTATTTTCATGAAAATCTTATTTAAGGAAATATACTCTATAGGAAACAATTTTCCTAATTAATTTTGGAGACAATAATATGTAAGAGCATCACCTCATAAATCAAATAAGGAAATTATCGTTTGAGAATCATCTCAAAAATTTCCAAGATTTGATCACATATTTTATTTATGGAAAATTAATATCAATAAATAACTTAATTTGGACGGCTCCCCGAGGCTCAATCCGAAATAAGAATTTATTGATAATATAATTTGGACGGCTCCCCGAGGCTCAATCCAAATTAAACATTTGACAATTTAAATTCAATTTAGGAAATTTAATTATAACAACTAACTTTAAATTGGACGGCTCCCCGAGGCTCAATCCAAAATAAAGAATTTTGTAAATAATTTAATTTCCAATTATGAATTTAAATGCCAATTAATATTCCCATAATTTGTCTAGACTTTCTTGAAAGAAAGTGCCCAAAATTGTGAGATTTCCATAAATGAAAAGTTTCCAAAAATAAAAAATTTCAGAATAATTGTAAGTTTCTGGTACAAAGAAAACTTACGTATTTCCAAAATTAGAAAATTTCCAAAATAGGAAATTTCCAAAATTGGAAAGTTTCCAAAAATGGAAGGTTTTCACAATTATCATAAAATTTCAGAAACAGGGATATTTCAAAAGTTTGCGAAATTTCATGAGGATTTTCAAACTTTGAAATTATTAAATCTAAAATTTACCATAATTGGAAAGTTTCCATAATTGGAAAATTTTCCAAAATTGAGATCATGATAAAGTTTTACGCAAAACAATTATATGATTATGTCGAACACTAACCGGCTCTGATACCACTGTTGGGACCGGGTGCATGTTGACATGGATGCGGGTTCGTAATTTTAAAATTAATTACGTGCAGCGGAAGGTTTAGCATAAATAATTTCTCAAATTATCTAACCACACATCTAAGCATGCAACCTTATGTTGTGTAGACATGATCATATATTTAAAATTTTGCAGAAACGTAAACTAATTTACTTGTTACCTCACGTAACTTGAAGAAAGGGACGAGATCCAACCGTAAGCGTCCCTCGGAAGCTCCGCCTCTATTCGCGTCCACGCCGAGTATCTTCGGGATGACTTCGCAAAGCCACGAGTTTCGGGTTCTCGAGTATCTTCGGTACCCCGAGCTTGGTATGAGCGGTTGTCGACATTTCTCATAGAAAAAGGTTTTGTGAGAGGACAAATAGACCCTACACTATTTCTACGACGAGATTGTGACAATATATTTGTAGCTCAAATGTATGTCGATGACATAATTTGTGGCTCAAACAATAAGGGTTATTTAAATGAATTTATTGGACACATGGAGAGTAAATTTGAAATGAGTCTAGTGGGAGAGTTGACTTTCTTCCTTGGACTTGAAATCAAGCAAACTCGTGACGGAATCCATGTGCACCAATCAAAGTACACTCAAGAGATGCTCCAAAAATTTAACATGAGTGATTCTAAAGAGGTTACCACTCCCATGGCTACAAACACACGTTTAGACAATGATGAGAGTGGTAAACCTGTTGACCTAACTCAGTATCGGAACATGATAGGAAGTTTGCTATACCTCACAGCTAGTCGACCTGATATACTTTTTGTTGTGGGTATTGACGGGACCCAAAGTATGTGTCACGAAAGTGGGTCTCAAATTTAGATATGAATGAAAAGCTGGAAACCCTTTTACAATCAAAAGTATGAAAATGTAATATAGGGGCCACAGGTCGTATTTTTCTCGGGGCTAGTTGACGTTGTGTGATTCGTGCTTATATTTATGTGTCGTTTATAAATTTTGGGTTTCACACAAGTAATTGAATTTGGGGGTTTTGATCGAAAATGAAATTGCAATAAAAAGATGGAACCTTAACCACACAATCTTAAACAAGGTGATGGAAATCAAGGATCAAACTAATGCAAATCAAATTTTTTTGGACACAATTATGAATTCAGATACACTTCTTATGCCTAACTATTCGATCAACTAAGTGACTGAATTTGCAATTGAATTTGACTCAAAACTTTAAACACACTTCAATAAGGGAATTTCGATTCTAGCATTAAAAAGAGATAAACTTGAAGTTGTAAAGGTGAAGGATCCAATTCAGAGAAACTAAATGAAGAGGTAAGCTTAGCAATGCAGAATCCGAACCTGAAGATGCAGTGATAAGTTATTGCAGATAAGGAAATTTCGAATGCTGAAATGGCACAGCCAAATGAAGGACTTCAGGTTCAATTCAGTGACAAAAACAAAACAGAATCATGTGAAGGTATGCAACAATTCGGTTAAGTAAAGCTCAGAAATAAAGCTACAATTGGATTATGAAAAACTACAATTAAGTGCTATCTTAACTAAACACACTATCTATCTGATACTAAAGCAGGAATTAGCAATTAAGAAACTAAGAAACAACTCAGAAACAGGAGGTCTAAGACAATTTCAGAAACTGAAAAGAGTAAATAGAAATCAGAATTAAAAGGATTAGCTACTGATTTTTCGCAATAGATCAAAGGTTGAGCTAGCTAATGAAAACTGATTGCAAGTAACTACTCTAGGAACAAAGAAACTTAACTAGCCATTACTTAATAGAATCTAGTGAGATGAGAATGAAAATTCTGAAAAAAAACAGCAACTACACTTGGCACGCAGCACACAAATTGGCACGCAACAATTTGACTAAGAAATAAACTGAAATTTGATCTAGTTGATCACTAAACAAATTCCTATCTTACTGAACTCGAAGATTAAACTCCTAATTAAGCTAAACAATTCAGAACTTACAAACTAAGGCAGCTGAAACTAAAATTCTGCAGAAACAGAACAGAATTGCTCGAAACTGTAAATTACAACTAAACAATTGAAAATTAAGTATCTAAACTATTCCTCAACCCTTCTCCAACTCAAGAACTTCTTGGTTGTCAATCAAGAGCTGGCTTCGAACCCCTAGGCACAGCAAATCAGTGGAAATCCATTTCTAAAGTTGACTCTGCTTCTAATCTGCGCTTGCTGGAAATTTTGATCCGATTCACTCTTTCTCAGTTGAATGAGCTGCGATGATGATTTGGGAAGTTTCTGAGACCACTTGAGAACCCCTACAAATGGTTCGGAAGCTTGGAAATGGATTGTGGAAGAGAAACCAATGATCAGACTGAGGAACTGCCGAAACCCTCAAGCAATCCCTGTTCCGGCGCAAATGAGCAGAATTCTTCAAGGAATCGATCCCTAAGACTCAATTCTTGATTTGGGATGGAGATTGAGGTGGTCACGCCTTCTTGGAAGAAAAATTTTCAAAAACGATGAAGAACTGATCGAAAACGGCGAAGAACAGTGAAGGAAGCTGAAGACGCGACCAGGGCAGCTGCGCAGAGATTTTTCCTTAAGTAATAACCAATGGACGGCTCAGATCGATTTGAGGAAATCCAACGGCCGATCTTGCTCTGATTTGAGCCAAACTTTGATGATGGTGATCTGGGGTCAGGATCTGCCTCATGGTAGCTCGGATCCTCCAGATGTGCAACGGATGGTCCAGATCAACTTAGTCTTTGAATGGACGATCTAGAGCCCTCCAAGCTTGATCCAACGGTTGATTTAGCTCCGATTGGAATGAAACTTTCAGATCTTGATCGTAATGCTTTATCAACCCTAACCCTAGCTCGGATTGCTTCAGATCGTCCCAGATGGCTCAGATCTAGCCGCTCTTGAATCGGACGGCCCGGATTAATCGTAAGCTTGATAATTCGATCCGGGTCATTTCCGACTCAAGTTTGACCCAATTTGCCCTAGATCCTTGAACCTTTAATGCCTACAAAAAAATAGATCAAGAATTTAGTGGCCAAATAATCCAATTTAATACAAATTTGCAATTAAGTCCAAAATAAAGGTAAGTTCTAAAACCTAGGGCAATTTCACAATTAATCATTAAAAACATAGGTCAAACATGGATTTTAGTAATTAAAATAATCAATAAAAATGATATCTATCAGGTATGTGCGCTAGGTATCAAGTTTGTGCCAAGGAATCTCATCTAATTACTGTTAAAAGAATTTTGAGATACCTTAAGGGCACAATTGGAGTTGGTCTCTCGTACCCCCGTACTGAATCATTTGACCTAATTGGCTACACCGATTCCGACTATGCTGGGTGCAAGTTGGATCTGAAGAGCACGAGTGGGGGTTGCCAATTCTTAGGATCATCATTAGTTAGTTGGTCAAGTTGGAAGCAACATTGTGTTGCTCTCTCCACGACCGAGGCAGAATATATCGCCATGGGAGAGAGTGTATCACAATTGTTGTGGATGATTCATACACTAGAGGACTATGGATTAACCTATAAGGGTGTGCAAGTGTTGTGTGACAACATAAGCACCATAAACCTAACCAAGAATCTTGTCCATCATTCTAGAACCAAGCATATTGAAGTGCGTCACCACTTCATTAGAGATCATGTTGCTAGAGGAGATATTGTACTCTCACATGTACAGTCAAAATCGAATCTAGCGGACATTTTCACTAAACCACTCCCCAAGAATGAATTTAGTTTCTTACGAAGGGAATTGGAAATGTGTCACGCTTCATAGGAGTAAAAAGCATTCAAAACCCTTCATGATTATTTCAAATTATTGGGAAAAATTATTGGGTAACTTGGGGACATCTTACACAAACTATAAGGTTCAACAAAATATTTTTGTTTGCTAGAAATGAGGTGAGATGCTAGGATCAACCTAATTACTCAAAATGTCAATGCATCCCTTGAGGAATTAGGTTGATGAGACAATAATCACTAAGTTGACCAAGTATGGGGAAAACCAATACATAACGTATGTGTACTTGGCTCCATGATTATACTTAGACATTCCAATCAAGGAAACTTGATTGGAGACTTTATTGTGGTACAAACTTGTTTGATCATTGGATGAATGGTTTGATTGAATTTGACTTTACTTGGGTGGAGCAAATTGATGTGTTAAATCTATAAGGACCTTTGATCCTTGTTCAGGGATCAATTATAGTCAAGGAAACTCCTCCAAGGTCGATAATCTTCCACCTGATCGTATTAGAACTTGAAGGGAAGTCTGAAACTGAAGTCTCTGATCGTCTCAGTAAAATTCCTGATACCTAATCAGTCACCGGACCGATCAGGAGGTGGCCTGATCGGTCACCAAACCGATCAGGAGTAGGTCTGATCGGTCCACTTGACTGATCAAACTAAGTCTGCGAATTCCACTGAAATCTCACTGTGTTGGCCTGGATCGGTCCACTGTTCGATCTGGCCCCCTGTGGTGATCGGTCCACCGATCGATCAGAAGGGTCACAGAAAACCTCAAAAACATTCTGTTCGCTCCCTGATAGATCGGTAGACCGATCAGGGGCTTGCCTGATCGGTCACCTGACCGATCAGGACCAAGCCAGACCGATCAGGTTGGAGCCTGATCGGTCTGGGCGCTCCTGGATCGAACGGTGATCCGTTCGATCGCAATAAATTCTGGTTGGTGATCGGTCCACCAACCAGTTAAATCACGTATTCTCTTCATCCTCAACCCTAGCCGACCCTTCCAAAATCACACTAGAATTGTTTCCTGCGAGTTCTTGTGATCTCATCCTTTCTGCGTGTGCTCGGCGAGACTTTTCCTTCGGCGTGATCTTTGGAGGTCGAGTGGTTACGAGCTCTCTCCGTGCGTCGACAAGTCTCTGAGGTTCTTCTTCCTGCTCAAGCTACGCACAGTCCTTGGAGGATCTGTGCGTTTCTTCAAACGAGCTCCAGCTTCGTCTGTGGTTCGTCTTCTTGCGCACGACTTCTGAGAGTTCTCTGAGAACCTCTTGTGCAACCTCTGAGCTTTCTTCCCAAGCATATCGATCATCGACATGACACCAAAGTGAGCTTTTTTGCTTTCAATTTTAACTTGATGATTACTCCATAAATCATGTTCTTTTTCTAACCATAATGTTTCATGTTAGCGTTCATGTTGGTGTTTACCGTGACCTTGCCTATGCCGTGACCTTATTCTCAATTTCACTGAACTTCATTGATTTATTCACGTGATCCATTCGATGCCATGTACTTCGTGTTCTTTGTGTCATTGATCAAATCTTGTATTCATTTGTTCATTTGATCAAATCTTGCTCAATTGGTCATCTGTTGCCATGATCAATTATTCCAACCTTTAGAAAATCTTCTAGAGGTAAAGAACCAGATGAGGGTACCTCACGATCTAGGGCTCCCTCTTCATCTCCTAGACCCCAACCTCCTTCTGATAACAGATTTCAAAATGCTCATTATGAATTTTTCTTTCACAGTCGAACCTTCAAACTCCTACCTTGTAGAACTGTGGACCGAGCGTTTGTTTACGAACACTGTCCTTCAGTACGCCAGGTCATTGAGTTCTACGAGCTAGGATCCGTTCTCTTCCTTGAGCAGCCAATAAATTTTGATTTAGTCTCCGAATTTTATAACAACATGGTCAGTGGAGAGGGCATGGGGTATAGGACCCGAGTTGCCTGTATCGACCTCGAGTTTGATTTATCCTCCTTCACTGCTTTTCTTGATTGTCGACGTTCAGATAATGACTTTCGCTCTACCCTTATATTCCGGATCCTCTACCGGTTCCCTTCGATGGAGTCACTCCTGACTCTATCTACGAGTACTTTTTCGACCATCCCAGGCCAGGGGGTCACGGTGAGCCCGCCGGTGATTTCCCCACATTTGCTGCTCTCCGCCTTTCCCCCGCTGATTATGTCTTGTTTAAAATTATCACTAACTGTCTGATACCTATTACTTCGAAGCCCTTAGCCGAAATTCGCTCATTCCACTGCTTGATGCTCTACGGGATGCATCAGCAATTAGACATTGACATAGTGACTACCATCTATTTCTCCATCATCACCTACAGCCAGATCGACCGTCAGACGGTTTATATGCCTTTTGGACATATCATTACTGCCTGGCTTCGTTCGGTCGGCATCGACGTATCACAGGGCAGGATTGTGCCGATGGTCCGGCAGGACTGCCGACTTGGCCAGCGCGCATTGGCCCAGTCTGGCATTATTGTTGGACCGCAGGGGCTGAGGTGGAAGGATAGGAGAGGTTTGGGGGAGTTACCTAGGGTGGCCCATGTTCAGATACCCGCAGCTCCAGCTTTTCATCAGGAGCCGCCCGCTGCTGCAGAGGGCCACTATGAGTACGAGCCGGATCCCGATCTCCGCTGGCAAGTTGCGGAGCTAGAGCAGACCATGCAACGCGAGTTTCATATCTCCGAGCTCTGGCGACAGGAGGTCCGCTCGGAGTTTCGGTCTATCGATCGCAGACTACTCGCGATAGAGTCCGACATCTCTGGGGTTCGCTCCCGGCAGGAGGCATGGTACGAGGAGTGGCACGCCTGAACCGCTAGTCATCCGTACCTGCCTTCATCTTCTGGAGCTGCGCCCTCCAGCAGCACTGCACTAGGGAGCTTCATCTCTATTGATGATTCATCTGACGACGATCCTGCTGAGGATTGATTATGGCTATACTCTGATCTAGTTTTCATGATTTGTGTTATGACTATTATGACTTGATGATGTCTTTGACTATACTTTGATGCATTGCTATGCATCCAACTTTGATCTTACTGGGTGATGTACTTGACTATATTCTGATGTTGTGTGATGCATCTGACTTTATGCCTGATTTCCATGTATGATTGGCTACTCCATGTTTATTACTAGTTCTGGTTTTTACTCTAATCCTTGATTCATATGTTGCATGTGATTGCTATGTCCTGCTTTATCTTCATCACATGATTTCATATGTTCTCAAAATTAAATCATATCCTTGTTGTTCGGGGAGAACCCCTAGGTTTGAGGGGGAGTATATTTAAACTTAACTACTAGTCTACACCCTTTTCGGTGTTTGACAAAGGGGGAGAGAGTGGTTAGTTAAATTTGGGATAATTACAAGCTTAACTGTTGTAGGGGGAGGATCCTGATTCTCCTACGATAGTGAAATTTGAGACTATTGATTTCAAATCCCTAAACTTAAAATCGGGTTGTCAAACAACAAAAAGGGGGAGATTGTTGATGCAGTCTGACCCTGATTGTTATTTTGGTGTTGACAACGATTTTAGTTTAGGTTAATGAGATAATTGAGATTAAGTCCTGGTCGGGGACTGGGCACAGAGTTGGGTGAAATCCTAGCTTGGGAAGCTAGGTGACTGAAATCCTGGCTTGGAGGGCCAGGTCCTAGCTTGAGAAGCTAGGTGGATGAAATCCTGGCTTGGAGGGCGGGGGGGGGGGGGGGGGGGTAGCTGGAGGCTAGGTGGATGAAATCCTGGCTTGGAGGGCCAGGTCCTAGCTTGGAGGGCTAGGTTGAATGAAACCCTGGCTTGGAGGGTCAGGTCCTAGCTTGGAGGGCTAGGTTGGATGAAATCCTGGCTTGGAGGGCCAGGTCCTAGCTTAGAGGGCTAGGTTGAAGTCCCGGTGAGTGAAACTGCGCACGGTGTCTTGGTCCGGGGGACTAAGAATGAGTCAGAGAAGGGCTGGAAGCTTGTTCTCGTGACTTAGAGGGGATTTGACCTTGCCTGGATCGGTCTGGTGACCGATCAGGGAAGTTGGCACGGAGTTCCCTCGTGGATCGGTCTGGTGACCGATCCAGCTATGTCTGATCGGTCTGGTGACTGATCAGGGAGCATACAGTGAGTTTGGGAACCTTACTGCTCGGCTCCTGATCGGTCTGGTGACCGATCAGGGATACTATTCAGATCGTTTTGGTGAACGATCAATTGTCGCAAGGTCCTCACTATAACCGATCAGGCTGGAGCCTGATCGGTCAGGAGGTGTCCTGATCGGACCCCAGACTGATCAGGCCACACCCTGACCGGTCTGGTGACCGATCAGGAGGGTTGGACTGCGAAGCTGGAAAATCACTCCACGACTTGGGATCGGTCTGGTGATCGATCACGAAGAAGTCGCGATTTCTGATTCCTCACTGGTGACCGATCAGGCTAGAGCCTGATCGGTCTGGACCCATCCTGATCGGTCTGGTGACTGATCAGGAGTCACTCTGATCGGTCCGGGGACCGATCAGTAGCTGACAGCTTTAATTCAAAAGCGCTGTCAAAGTTCTGATCGCGTTCTGTGTCTCTGCTGATTCGCTACTGATCTCTGCTCTTAACTTCTGATTGTTGATTCTCTATTGATCTGCTGAGCTAATGAGCTGCTAAGTATGTAGGTAAATCAGGTTTACTCAGGGAGAGTCAAACTGAGGCTTTATCACAGTATTTGGCTGTTTGCTTCGCAGATATAACTCCTACGCGAACTGCAACGGTGGAGCTGATGCCTGGGCTCGACTGGAGAGGGTTCAGTGAGTTCAGGGAGTCAGGGTAGCTGTATTGCAGGTGGAGCTAGCGAGCTCCAGAGAGCGTCTGTACTGGCGATGCAAAGCAGGTTAAGCTGCGAAGTGGAGAATGAGCTGAGACTGAACTCTACGTGAATAAGCTGCTTCTCCAACTCTTGAGCATTCATTCAACACTTTGAAGCGATCTCTTGCAAAGCAGCAACCGTGAGTTTGTGGAGGAAGTTGCGAGTAAATCAGCAAGCAAACAAAGAGCTGGGAGCTCTTGTGTTGGTGGTGCTATGCTGTGCTCGGTGATCTATTCTCCGATTCTCATGCTTGTGCTTTGTAAGCGATCTGTAAGATCTCCTTATTGTCTCTGTGCTTAATTCCTGATACTTTTGAGACCATTTGTGTGGAGAGGTTTCTTCACCGAGATGGAGGATTTGATATCCGGATTTCCGGGGCTTGATCTGCCGACGATCAAGGGATCACCCACCTCACGGGCACGCCAAGGAGTAGGGGCAAGTTATCCCCGAACCTTGTAAATCCTCTTTATTAGTGTTTTGAGCTTGTGCTTAGGTTAGGGTTTTAGTTTCTGCAATACTCTGTTTTGTATTTGTCTTCCGCTACTACTAACCTGATCAAGCAGAAAACCTAAAAGTTCAAAAGAGAAAGAAATTGTGTCTGGCTACATTCACCCCCTGTCTCTAGTCATCCAAGCACCAACAACTACTAGAAGCACGAACATTCTGAACGTGTAAGAGATATGATGAACCAAGGACTAGTGAGATAAGCGAAGGACACGCACCAAACGTATATCTATTAGATAGATCAAACTTCATATAGATTTTTCGCATGGATCGCTCAATGGATCTTATTTTCCATTGCTTGTATATGATTTTTCACATAGAGATCTCTACAGTGGTATAAGATCCACTTGCGAAAGATCATATGAAGTTTAGTGTTTTTATATATGATATAGAAATAAGACATGTATTTTACTATGTATACGTGTATTTTGTTGAGATGCAAAAGTTTGTGTTGATCAAACTAAAAGGCTATAGCATCATCATGGACAATATGAAAGTATGTTATAGTCCGATTGCATACGACAAACTTTGCATAACTTATGGTGTTCGTGTTGTTGCGGTTGCGTAAATCTGTTGGGAATAGATTGTGAAAAACTTTCACGAACTATTGTTGTGCAATTTTTCACAAGGATGCATCAATCGAACAAGAAGGGTCTCGGGTTCATCGTGATGGACTAAGGGCAGTGACTCGTTCAATGAGTGTGTTCGGCTAGTGGGACTGCCATGAGGTTTCTGCTCATTAGCTATTTTTGCAATCAAAGTTAAAATGATGTCTTAGATCCATTTATGTGTGTAGTATGTCATGGTGCATGGTTATGGACCTTAACCCCAATATGATTGGATTTGTGCGTGTGTATGCATATTGTAATATAATTCATAAAACGACCTGTGTGTCATGCCTTTATCTCTAAATTTCTAATTGTAAAAGTAGATTAGACTCGAATATAACTCGAATTTTCTTTAATTTGTAATGTACAAAATAAAGGAGCGTTAGTTTACTAGATGATGAAGTTATAAGAAGGATACCGACGACACTTGATGACCAAAGGAGGAACTTGGAGAAGATGTTATCCTTAGGTTGACCTTTCGATATTCTCATTGACTTGAGAAGATCGTAGTAGATGGGTCATAACTATCACGTTTATGCTTATATATTGATATATGCCATGATTGTATGTGATGTATGTTTAGATAATAATTGTATCTTAATTAAGTCAACTTGATATGTCTACCAAAGTTTGATACCCACTACTACCTCGATCATCTGTAGTTGGGTTTGCCAAAGCAAAGCGACTCATTTTAGCTTGGTAGAGTGCGACTGAACAACTGTGATGCCCGACTATTGAACTTTAGGTGAGACTTAACTAAGTTATCTTAACTGGATTGAGAACTTAGAGTCATATCCTAAAAGTTAGGCAAAAGAACAAATAATTTTGTTCGGAAGAGTAGCATAAGATGTAATTGGCAAATGTTGCCTACCTAGTTATACCAAGTCATGAGTGATTAGCCAAAACTAACTCAAGATAAAGTATAATATGGGTCTTGTCCCACGTGAATCTTGCAGCTATTGGGTTTAGATCAAGTAGTGTGGGTAAACAGTGGTTACCCATATTTATGACTTGTTGGATCTTGTACGGTTGCTAGAGGGGGGTGAATAGCAATTCTTCGATTTTCTTCTTCCTACGTTGTTAGTTGCGCAAGCGGAAATACAATAAAACAAAACTAACAACGTAAAAAATGCTAACACAAACCTATTTACTTGGTATCCACCCCTAAGGGTGACTAAACCCAAAGGTACAGTCTATTACCTAAGATGCTCAATATGTTAAGAACTACTGAGCCTAATCTCAAAAAGACTAGCATGCAGGTCAATATTAATGTGTTGAGACTAGCATGCATGTCAATTAATGACTTGATCACACAAGTCATGGATATGGAATATCAAATTGATACATGGGTATATATTAGAGAATATATACTGAATTGACCCACAATGAGAAAGTTTCATGGATCGTTATATGAGTGTCCAAAACTTTCTCATAGTGACTATTGGTATGAATAGTTCTTAGACCTGAAGTCACTACGGTTCCCTACATAAGGAGTTATGTACTTAGGTATCATCAAATGTCACCTGTAACAGAGTAAACTATAAAGGTGATCATTGAGTATGCAACAAATTATATGGAGGGATGTGAGTGATGTAGATGAAATATATCCCTTCTATATGACGGGAGTGATATCTATGAGCCCTTTGATCGAGTATGACTATTAAAATGTATGACCATGCGCAATTGAGTCAATATGAGATATTAAGCTCATTTGCTTGAGTGAGTCTACTTGGGGATAAAAAAACACAGATATTATTAGAGGATGACACAGTCTATGTTTATTGATCAATTTAGATATCGAGGATAAAAGGACAAAGTCATACATTATAATAAACACGAAAAAATTTGTCGGATCTCGATATTTTCGTTACTTGGATAGCAATGATGCATTGCTAGATGTCACTCATTGTTTATGTATTAAAGAATTTTAGATATATTGTCAACGTTATAAGAACTTATTGGGTCACACACAAAGGACACGATGTTTCGGAAATAAGTTAATTTTAGTTTGACTAAAATGTGATCCGAAATTAGATTAATTGAGTTAGACTCAAATAAATCCAATTGAATTATGAGATTGAGTATAATCTGAGTTATACTCATTTAGATTAGACTCAACCACTTATAAGGGATTAGTGTTCATTAAAAGAGTTTAATGAACATTATTAAAGAGGATGACCAAAAGAACAAAACCCTTTGTATTCATTGGATGAATACAAAAGGTTAAAAGAATACCAAGAGTTTTTAGTATTCATTGAGATTAATGGACATTAGTCAAAGACCATTTGTATTCTAAACTTTGATTATAAAAGGGTCATTTTGGTGGAATGAAAAAGGTGTCTCTCTCCTTCTTCTTTCTCCTCTCCCTCTTGCTTGGTCGAAACTCCCTTTGGTGGGTTTTTTTTATTTTTGTGCTTTGTCTTTTTCGATGAACCAGGCAACAGACAAATTGAACCTGGGATGACTGACCCAGCCCCACGGAAGCTTCCCACCGATCACCAGGATAAATCGGGAAGCGCTCGTGGTGGGCAGTCTAGAAGCCCAGCGTCCTAGGGTTCGCGCCCCATTTGGAGGAAAAATTCCTGCAAAATGCGCCGTAGCTGAGGATCGAACCGCGGATGCCTGGGTTAACAACTAGTTACCCTACCGTTGCACCATAGCCCCGGGGGCTTGATTTTTGTGCTTTGTGAACCATCCCAAAGTTGCTAGCACAACTAAAGTGGTTCTTCTTCGAGGCTTAGATCATGTTCGTGTGGATACTACTAGAGGCACGAATAGTTTGAACGTGCAAGAGATCTGACGAACCAGGAACTAGCAGGATAAATGAAGGGCACGCACCAAAGGTATATCTACTAGATAGATCAAACTTCATATGGATTTTTCGCATAGAGATCCCTACAATATATATATATATATATATATATATATATATATATATATATATATATATATATATATATATATATATATATATATATCCTACGCGACGCTTAGTGAGTGATCGTGAGCAACGCGTTCACGTGGAGCTATTAGCTCGGTTTTTTCTTTAAAAAAAACCATACGTTCTCGATCCCTCACTCAATCTTTTTAGTATTAAAATATACCTTTTTTTCCTCTCTCCATTATATATATATATATCCTACGCGACGCTTAGTGAGTGATCGTGAGCGACGCGTTCACGTGGAGCTATTAGCTCGGTTTTTTCTTTAAAAAAACCATACGTTCTCGATCCCTCACTCAATCTTTTTAGTATTAAAATATTCCTTTTTTTCCTCCCTCCATTATAAAAACTCTCACTCTCTCTTCACTTTCCCAATTTCTATATTTTCCTCGCACTCGCGCGCTTCTCCTTCACCAGCATCTTCTGTCGCTCTTACTTTTACCCTCGCCGCCATCTTCTGTCTGGCGAAGGGAGGAGTGGCAGCGAAAGAAGTCGCCAGCGAGGGAAGGAGCTACATCTACGAAAGATGGCGGCAATGTCGGATTTTGTTGGAGTTTGGAGATCTTCGTCGGTCGGGACAAGAGCTTTGAAGTAACTTCGTTTGCATTCGGCGAAGGAACGAGCGGTAGCGATGGAAGACGACAGCAAGGGTAGGAGCAAGAGCGACTAAAGATGCTAGTGAAGGAGAAGCATGCGAGTGTGAGGGAAATTTAGAAATTGAGAAAGTGAAGAGAGAGTGAGGGTTTTTATAATGGAGGGAGGAAGGGATGAGAGGAAAAAAGAAATATTTTAATACTAAAAAGATTGAGCGGAGGAGCGAGAAAGTAAGAATTTTTTTATTAGAAAAAACCGACCTAGCAGCGCTATGTGAGCACATTGCTCACGAACCGTCGGGCAATATATATATATATATAAGGACAAATATTCAATCATAATTCAATTTCCTTCTAATTGAATAAGTGAATGAATAAAAGATAAATTATTATTTCATCGATTTTGTCAAAATTGAATTGACTTTTTATCAAACGGCATAGATTTTTAAAATGATCAAAAGACGCATACTACTTTCATATTTATCAAAAAAAACATACTCAATTATATACATTTCCTATTTTACCCCTCTTAACAAAACTAGCTTTTTTTCTTTAACATTTTTCTCTCTTCTCTTTCCTCCTCTCTTTTCTTTCTCTTCTCTTGTGCATACATTAATGTGGGCCCCACACATTTAAGGTTAACTAAGTGTTAACAATGCATGAACGATGGACTTGATATGAACCATGTCAGACCACATTAGGCTTGATATGCACCGATGTTAGGTTCACATTAAGTTGATTCTTTCGATAATATTTAATACTTTTAGAGAAGCCTAAAAAAGTAATTAACAATACTATTGGACTTCTTTCAACCTTATAAATCGACAGGACTTGAAACGAGTTAAATCGAACCTGTATAGTTCATCAATAGATTGTGATCAAAACTCACTGATCGACATAAAGATCTTAGATTGTAATTATTTCAGGTCTTGAAGATTTATGAGATTTAAAGAGTATAATAGTGTCGTCCATTGTTTATTGTGATTTATTTCTAGAAGTGTTAAAATATTGTTAAAAAAATCAGCCAAACATGAGCCTCATCCAGTTCCATATCACCCAATGCCGCATCAGGCCCACATTGGGCATGATATGGGTGCAAATCAGGCCGAAGCGGGCCTGATATGCACTCATATCATACTCACGGTTCATATTTTACCTAAACCTTAAATGTTGTAGAGCCTAAGTCATCCATGCATGCAAAAGAGAAGAGAGGTGAGGAAAGAGATGAGAGAAAAAATAATAAAGAAGAAAAAGAAAAATCTGAGTTTATTAGGAAGGGTAAAATGAAAAAAGCACATAATTGAATGTACTATTTGGTAAATATAAAAATAATGTACGTTTTTCAATCATTTTGGGAATAGACGTGCGCTATTGATAAAAAGCCGAAATTCAACCTTTATCTCCATCAATCCTTTGACTTATCCAATATTCCAAACAAATTGACCTTGTAATTAAATTTCCACTTGAATTGAGTTGCAAGTCAAATTTAAAATTTAGTCCTTAGATATACATGAATAGTTACCATATAGTTTAACCGCTTTTTTCAGCAAATAAACAAGCTGAGCTGAAACTCCATCAAATTCATACAATGCACACTTAGTTTCACTCGAATTTCATTATACAATCAAGCTCAAACTTAATCACGAACTTGAAGATAACACGATTTTACACACCAAATTTAAGTAATAAGCTAAATATGTAAGGATCAATCTCTCAGAAGAGCCGAAGATGATAAGTAGGCCTAGAACTTCATAGGGTGTCGTTTACTCCTTGTCAATTCCTCTGCCATCTTTCAAAAACAAGACACTTTTGGCAATAAACAAGTAGGGATAGCAAAAGGTTACCTACCCCCAATATTCATGGTGGTCTCAAACTCAATTTCATTATGTATTTTTTCACAATGAAGCATTGATGAAGTTGATGTGCTTCTAGAGAGAAGTGAATTAATGTTGTGGGTTCAACCTGCATATTAAGTTCTAGAACAAGAGTTTTGTTAAAAGTCATGGACTACGAAATAAAACGTTCTTTTTTGTAATCAAACATAGGAGTACTTTGTCAATTTCCATCCCAACAAATAATTGTTCCTTTTTGTAATGAAACAAAGGAGTACTTGGTCAATTTCCATCTGAATATAATAATTCATATGAACTAACTACACCCATAATTCATATTTTTATGTATTGAAATTAAAAAAAAACAAACAAAAAATAATATCACAATCAAGATTTACAAAGATAAGTTTGTTGATAAATAAGTTGATGTTGCTACGTACTACGTGATCAAGGATGTTGAATTATTTGATCTTGGAGACAAGTACAATCTGGTAAAGGGGAGGAGAACACAGACTGATTATTCTTCCGTTGTGTCATTCCCTTTCTTTCGCTCTCACGAAATATTCCTTCCATTTCTTCCTTGAAAGACTTCCAACTGTAGTTATCGAAACACACAACTAAACATTATAAGTGATATTAGCAAACATCAGAGAAACACAGAGAAACCAATCTATCTAGGTAGTTGTACTTGATATTAGTATCTTGAAACAACATGACCAACTTTCGCTTGTTTGGCTTAATGGTCTTAGAATGCCCTCCATAGAGGAATCGACGATGGCCTATCATGAACTGCGGAAAGTTGCCACCATGGGTGGTCACGAAAACTTCACTGTGAAGACACACAAAATAGTCTAAGGCAGCCAACCTCGATGAATAATCCTACAAGAGTATTTTCCTTTTGGCTGTCAATATAATCGGACAAATAACAATAGGAAGTCAATTAGTAGAAGAATGAGCAAATAAATTAAAGTGCACCTGAAATGGAACAAGTTCCTCTGGAGTAGCAAGAGATTGTTTGGTCTGTAGAAGTGGAAATAGTTGCAATAGCGGCGCTAAGTGTGTTTCTGCCTTGTATATTTTGCCAGATGCCAAATAAATTGGAGTGTTGTTATTGAAGCCCATGCCTCTTAACATCATTCCCACCTATCCTGACAAGGAAAAACTGAAAAATAATTATACACAATGTGGTGTGCAAATAAGCTAACTACTAGATAGTATATTTAAGGTCAATGCATGCATCCCTCAGATGATCCATTGGTTTAAGGGAAAACACTAATCTTTCAAAATTGATTCCAGAATTGTTTGTGCATAACATGCTTCAGATAGATGGTCGGCTGATTAGTAACCTTGAGTGATTCATGCAAATATGTTACCATGAAATGTACGGCTAAGATGTTTAAGAAACAAATAAACATTTACAAAACAATGCTTATGAAGAGACTGCATAAAGATACTGAATTCTCCTACAAGACTTTATTCAACCAGGTGAAGTTGGCCGAAAATAAGATGAACACGAATCACCAGGTTATTGTCAAAACTATTAGGAGTTTAGGGGCATCGCCCATGATGAATATATATAATTGTGGATGCCAATGAAATAAAGTATTCACAAATAAAATAAAGGAAATGATGGAATATTTGCAACGCAGTATTGAGCTTCTGGAGACAATTAGTTACCTCCAAAGGAGTCAAAGGGCATTTGCCTTGCATTCTGTTTAGATCAGGTCTCAAACAGTGACTTTGGAGTTTAAACTTCTTCCAACCTCTTTGGCGAGCTGAATCCATTTCTACTTTCTCATCCATTCCTCCATCATAAATGCAGCAAGAGAAGGCTACCATGTCCTGCAATTGCGGTGACATAGAATGAACCCAACCCAGTAACAATAGTTTTTAGTACATGCAACATACACAGGTTCAGATCGAATACCGCCTCAAAGCGTAGGTGGACAGCAACATAATTCCCCTCAGATAATGAACTTTTCTCTTTCATGTGTTGAATTAGCTTTGTTGCCATTGTTGCTATGGAAGGTGAGAACCTAGTTGCCTTGAAATTAGCTAAGCACCTAAGTCTTTGCATGTCTGATGGAACTTCAACTTCCAGTCTATTTGCAAATGGGGCAATGCGAATAACACTGCATGCAATACATATGATGGTCATTTTATTAAGCATGACCAATGAGAGGGGGGCAGGGGGTTGGTTACGACTCCGCTAACATCACTACGGCTAACTTGCTGGGTTCAGACCATCAGAATTTTTATCCTACTCGCATCTATAATAGAATGTAGATCAGTGAGCAGTCGTTGTTCTAACAAAGAATTTAATTTTCTCCCAGATAAGAGTTTTTCTGTGATTTTTTATTTAATTAATATTAATTTTATGTTTGTGAATGCATTAGCATATATATAATAACAGTGAAGTAGTATGAAAATTTATGCAGTTGGGAAAAAAAACTCTATACAATTCAATTTTGTTCACTTTGGACCAATCTTAATCAAGTAGTAACAAGCATACCCGTGCTCCTGCAATAATGGTAGTGCCACGTCTGAATAAAATCTTGCCGTTGCCCAAGCTTTCGCTTTCAAATTTGGAATACTGCTGGTATTGTAGCCAAATCTTTCAACAATCATCTCAGGGAGTTCTTTCACCACTTTCACATGCCCTTTAAGAGTGTTTATGAAGTGATCTTCATCATAAATATCCTTAAATTTGCTGTCAAAAGTGTTACAACACTTCTAAAGTTATACGGAGTTTGAATTTCATTAATAAGTACTTTTTGGTTGTAGACTAATAATGTAAATCCGTGATTTCAAAAGAAGGAAATTCAAGATATAAATTATTGAAAGCTCTTGAGTTTCTATTTGTGATGTCTTGGAAGAAGTACCAAATATATTAAATGGAGACAGCATCTCCATTTAATCTATTTTACATTGCTGAAAAAGAAGTCGTATCTCAATTCACAAGATGCAGATATTTTTAGCTCCTAATCCAGTAAACTTGGTGGAGTTATTCCAAATTGCATGTGAAGACCCAAAGGATTCTCATAAAAAATTCTAGCAAGTTATGAGGATAAATATAATATATTGATGGACGATAATAGTATACCATAAAATTCTAGCAAATTATTTAAAAGGTAGCATCCAAAAGACCAAAACCATAAAAGTATATTGGTGAACGATAATATTAAACTTCTCCATATATCCCTGTTAATATTAGGTCAGTTGATGGCCAAGGCCTTATGAAAATCAAAATGAACTCTGAAGTTCACTTAACTCATCATCCAGTGTTAACTAGTACAAATGTATCCCATTACATGTAAATGTTGACATTCTGAAATCACGTATAACTCAGATGCAAGCCATGTCAATTAAATCCTCAAAACGAACTTAGAATGTGTTTTTAAAATGTAAGTCATGTCTTTTGATTTGCATATTATCCAAAGGCATAGCAGGGTCAAGATATAAGATTTTTAGAAATTTCCCATACAAGAGCCAGAAACTACACTATTCAAGGAGTGAGAAGAGAAAGGTGACAAAGAGTAACTCATAGAAGCATCATAGAAGCTAAGAGGATGACATAGAATAGACTTAGAACATTTAACGAGTCATTGAGCAGTAGGGAAGCAGAGACACTACCTTATGCAATTAAATTAATAAATATCCATTACTTTATGCAATTAAATAAATACAACCAAGCAGCAATAAAAGAAAAACTCAAAAGTGGTTCCCACATGAGAAGAATAGAATGAGAAATTTGTTGCCCTATTTTCAAGAATTTAATTGAAGACACATCAAAAATGATATTGCATGTACCTAATTTGGGAATTAAAGCAAATGAGAAATGTTTACTTGCCTTGGATCCATCCAAATGTTGTGAACATGGAACTTGGGAATAACAAGAATAGCATTTAGCAGTCCAGCCAATGCAACAGCATTGCATATCTGGCAACGGTAGCACATCCAAAGTAACCATAAGGTGATGCTAATTTAAAACTCAAGAAGCCTTAGATGTTAAATAACATCACATATAGACAAATGATGTACCGATGAGCGTTGTTGATTTAGACCACCATTTGCATCAACTATCAGGTAACCTGATGGTTCTATTGATCCTGCAGTGTAGAAGCAAAGGAAGCATCATCAAATGTTTATCAATCAAAATTATATCATTCATAAGCAAGAATACTTTTATTCCCAGTTTAAATCAGATACTGGTTTGCCTGGGATAAGCTGAGTGCAGACTCTCATGTGAGTCGTTTAACGTGGAAACATTAGATGGTCTAGTTAAGTAGAAGTACATGTAGCTCGGAAGAAGTGCTCCAATTCATGTGCTTCGCAGATGGTGAGATAATGTGTAACACATATGAGTGATCTACCTAATAGGCATGCATTGGCGCACATAGATGCATTAGTTGCAATGTGATGTTGTATGGAACTTTTTGTACTTTACATATATGCATCTTTGTCAGTCATGTTGTAAGACCTTTAGTTTTATTTTATACTTGGATCAAATTGAAATTTTGCTAAATCGGAGGTACTTTTTTTGCAATGTGGGAAATAGTGGGAAATTCCTACAAGGGTGACCTAAAGGGTATGGTGTTGAACAACGTAGTAAAGAAAACCAAACCTAAGGAGCTTATCCTAAAATTTAAGGGGCAATAAAACCTCCTATGGAAACAGTAAATGGGGCAAATTTATAGTGGCAGAAAACATGTTTCATTAGGATTGTACCAGAAGAATACTGCGTCTTATGAATTGTGCAATGCTTTGAATGTGTAAGTTTCCTTCTGCTTGTCCAAATCTTGTTCATCTGCAAACAAAGGCGTATCCCAGTTAACCATTACATATTTAGGTAATGAAAAAAAAATCAACCTAAATAATGCAATGAACAGACGTCCCAAGGCATATTTGACAAGTATATGAGAAGTCCCAAACCATATTTCACAAGTAAATGGGATATCATAAATTGCAGTAGCAACCGAAGGTCATTAGCAGATCAAAGCTAGTAATAAAGCACACAAAACAACTATGAAAAAATGGTGGCAAGCTAGTTAATTTTATAAGTCAACCAAGCAATGAAATAGGAAAAAGAGGTGGTGGTTCAGTTATTCTTCTCCATCTTCACCTACTATTGCAAATCCGCAGTTCTTGATATGAGCCACTTAGTTTTAACCATTAATAGTTTGAACTAAAACAAATTGTAGTAGCTTTTGGACAAGCATGAATGTGAGCATCATGAGAAAAATAGAAAAACCACCTTTATTCATGATGCACAGTGATTGCCCGTGCAGCAGAATCAGAGACATGAATAGCACTGATGCACTCATGAATCAAGGCTTTGGTAACTAATATAAAATTTTGAAAAGGAAAAATTTTTTCTTCAGATTATTTAGTCTAAGCAGGTAGGCAACATATGCTCAACAAATGTAATTTACATTTTTCTTTTAGAGGAAACATGCATAAGTTGACATTGTTAACCTGGAAAGACAAGGCTTGAACAATATAAAATAGAAGATGAAATACAGAGCCGATAGAGGAAATCGAATGTGCAATAACATACTGTATACATTTTATAGAGTTGCGACCGTGGGGATTCATTCATCTCGCAGTCGATATAAGCAAATCGAAGTTGGAGATTGTTTAAAGATCACAAACTAACAAGTTATGTAACCACAAAGTTTCACAAATCCTAGCGCTAACCACGTTAGTAACAAGCCTAGACCTCTTTCTTTAAAAAAAAAAAAGAATAAACGGATTGTTGGGGTTTTTCTCTCTCGCTTTTCCATTTTGGTAGAGGATCCTTCGATTGTTCGAAGGCTCCATTTCAGGGATCTTTATGAAAAATAAATCTTCGTCACATTCATTTCGTTACATTTTTATCAAATGATTTCTTCAAGTAACTTTCTTTTTCTTTCAAATAACCAACATCTCTAATCATATTAGAATATTTTACGAATCCCTAAGTGACCAAGCAGGTACAGAGGGATTATTAATGGACAAACCTGAGCAACTGAAGAATTATCCGAGAGCATTTCCGGCAATAGCTTCTGAAACAGCTCATTGCTCCGATACACCGACCCGGGCGGAGGCGGAAACGGAGGTGTCGACGACGTCGACCCCAAAGCGGAGAAGAAGGAGGCGCAATACCAGAGGCCAATAAGATAGGCAACGAGAGCCGCGAGGAAAAGAAGCAGCGGAATGAGACGACAGAGGACGGCGGGACCGCCGTCAAGGTGATCATCGCGAGGCTTTCCTCCGCTTCGACAATGCCAGGGCCGGCGAGTGGCGGGAGGGCTCACGGCGCGGCTCTTGGTCAGCTTCATTTGTTGCTGGCTCTCCGAGAAGGATCCATGGAGATTGGATTTGGGGAGGATTCTTGAGCAAGCGAAGGTTGAATCGAGATCACATAGAAATCTCTTTGAGTCGTCTTCGTCTTCGTCTTGCTCGCTCCGAGGAAGAAAAGGAAGAAGAGAGGGGACTAGAAGTTGAGGCGACTTCAAATTAATGGCATGAAGCGGTGGCCTAAGCTTTCATAGGATTTATAGGCGTTCTCGATTAAATCAGCCTATTTTGAAATTTATAAAATACAAAATACAAATTAAAAACTATTTTAAAAAAAAATACTAAAATAACACCGAAATATATTCATAAGTAGTACAAGGCGCAGCAGCTACATAACTTAATCAAAACTTCAACAGTATGAAATAATTTTAGTTAAATTTAAATAAATTAATATAAAATTTTAATAAAATAATATTCTATATGATAATTTTAATTAAATTGAAATAATTTTATTCTACAGCAGTACGGAAAAAAAGTATTTTTGAATAAACAACCTGTTCAAACGCTATTTTATTTTATTTTATTTTTTAAAAAAGGGACCGTCCTTTTGATGACAAGAGGCGTTTTGTTTGCCCATTAAAAATAACAAAAACTATGAATAAGCCATTTGGAAAAAATATGAGATATTTTTTTCAAAAACATTAAAAAATTATGATCTAACATTCTATTATAAATAGCCTAAAAAATTAAATAAGTTGCATGAACCGTTGACGATATTTTGTGTGTGTGTGTAAAATTTTAAAAAATAATATATAAATTATGAATTTAAAATTATCAAAGGTAAAAAAATAAAATATTTAAAAATAATAAAAATCAAGTTAAATTAATGTAGAAGACTTGAAGGGGGATAAGTGATGATATTCAAAATTTTTACCGAGTACCTCAAGTTGACCGTCTTTGTCCTGGTAGCCCGACTTATTGGTCCCCTTTTTTTGAGCACCTTGCCTCGCTTCCCGAATAGTCGTAGTCCTGTCTTGAGCACCCAAGCATCCCGGCTCGCTACTCTTCCCGAGCACTCATGACTCGGTCTTCATCTTGAACTAGTCGATCCACACTCTTGAGCACTTGGTTTCACTCTTGAGCACTTGGTTTTTTGTCATCTCTATTCGGGAAGTATGTCAGAGACAACTGAATACTTGCCTCAACCTTTGGCAACTCTCAACGGCCCAACAATCACTAACAACTAGCCAGTTATTAGCCTGACAATGTCAATATACGGTTTCACCCTTTGACCACTCAATGACCTGACAATGTCAGGTATTACAAGGGGATTCCCTTTCGGAGTGTCGTATAAAAATGGACAGAGGTAAACGGTGATTGTTTCTTCTCAGAGATACTAATCTCCACTATACCCTAATTCTGTACCATTTTTCCTTCCTATTTTTCTTGTGTCTCCTCGAGTTTTATTGTTGGATTCGAGTCCAAAAGTACACGTTGTCCGTAGAAAATCTTATAGAAAGTCACGATGTTCTCTGACCATCGAGCCGAAGCATATCCTCCTTCACCATCTTCACCGTGTTAGTGATATGAGAGAAGTGTCCTAAGACAATCGCCTTATGATTGTAATCGTTTATTTTTAATAAATGAAGATTCACTATTTGAGTATACATATTTGTGTATTTGATTGAGATCTTAAACTCATTTACTGAATGTCCGCAATACAACTCACAGCATGAGAGAATTTGTGATGAATTCACAACTAGTGATTATCTCTACATGTGCAATTGTGAAGTATTGAAATTGTCCCTAGTCGATGAATTGATAAATACGGACACTATCAATTCTGTTGAGACTAGCATGGGTTATTCTCTAATCAGCTGATTCTCACTGGCTGGTGACATTGGGATGTCCGAAGATAAACATGAATGCTAGTTAAGGGAACTAGTTCATTGGAGTGACTGGCTGTAAAACTTCATATGGTAGTCTACATATAGACATGTCAGTGAAGTTCTTACTGCAGCTTAAGTGCGATGTTCCTTTGACTTGCGGTGTTCAAGTCATCTTGGTCATGAAGACTTATACTTTGACATCTTAAGCAAGCATCTCCAAGGAGGTGTGGACCCAGGATGATTGGGTATAAGCCGAAGTGCCCGAAGATGTTTGAACAGCCTACAAAGGATTCACCACTCCTTGCGAGGAGATGTATACCCAAGGCCTATCGTCGGATTGTTACTCGAAGCCTCTAGCCAGAGCATCACATGTTCAGAGTATGAATCTCTCAGATACATGAGAGTAATTAGAATCCGTAGGACGAGAAAACGTTACTTGGGCTAGGTGTGATGTAGTCAGCCTAGTGGGGACTGACACACATAGACCGTGTCCTGAACCAAGTGGGTATAAGATGGTGAAGGGAATGAGGCACAATTCATTATAGCTGCTGAAGGGTTTCAGAATCATTTCTGAGGTCAACCGTTGATCTTTCAATTAATTGGGGATCATGATGTACTACTAGGTGCTACTCATGATCGTTCTATAATTGGTTAATTATAGACGACCAACATAAATCGAAAGCCTATTTAGTCACACGCACTACGAGTAATCCGAGGGATTTAAAACGAGTTGAAAATTGGATTTTTCGATCAAGAGAGATAAATCGAATCTGAATTTTTCAGAGACGCATCGGAAGCATAAAATGGCTAAGTCTTTTGAAGACTTATTGGACGAAGTAAATGAGTTTAATTCATAAGGTCTTGGCTTGGGTTTGGCCGGCCAAAGAGGGTCCCCACCCTCTTTGCTTGGCCGGCCACAACTAAAGGAAAAATCAAATTGTTTGGTTCAAGTTATAAAATAAACCAAGTGTGGTTTGTTTTATAAAATTATGGATAATATAAATTTTATAAACCGAGGTTTGGTTTATTATTTTCATGAAAATTAAAATAAACTTTGAATAGTTTATTTTATTTTATAAAATCAATTATGAATTGATTTTCCATGATAAGAAAAATTTATATGATAAATTTCTTATGAAAATTTATTCCATAAGAAAAGGGAGACATGGTTGTTTTTATCATAAATTAAATTATGATAAAAACTTGGCATGATGGAATAAATCATAGAAAAATTTATATGATAAATTTCTTATGAAAATTTATTCCATAAAAAGGAGACTTGGCGGTTGAGAGGCCACTATATAAAGGAACCAAGGCAAGGCTTGGAAATTAATCTAAGAGATCTAGGAATAAGCCCTCTCTCTCTCCTTCTCTCTCTCTCCCTTCTCTAGTGCCGCCGGCCCTAAAGGAGGCCCTTGCTGTCGTGAGCTTCAGCCACCCTTGGCCACCAAACAGCTACCGTAAGAAGAAGAAGAAGCGGGCGCAACTCCTTCCTTCCCGGAATCTTGATTCCGTTCTTCGTTTGGTGGTTAGTCTTCCCATCTCTCTCTTGGTATTCTTGTCGTGCCTTTGGAGAATCTAGTAGTTCTTGTCGGCACGAAACTCGTGGCTTTGCGAAGTCATCCCGAAGAAAACTCGGAGTGGATGCGAATAGAGGCGGAGCTTCCAAGGGACGCTAACGGTTGGATCTCGTCCCTTCCTTCGAGTTACGCGAGGTAATAAGTAAATTAGTTTACTTTCTGCAAAATTTTAAATGTATGATCATGTCTACACAATATAAGGTTACATGCTTAGATGTGTGGTTAAATAATTTGAGAAATTATTTATGCTAAACCTTCCGCTGCACGTAATTAATTCTAAAATTACGAATCCGCATCCATGTAAACATGCACCCGGTCCCAACACACCGCTCCATAGAGTGCAAGATAACATCTAATCAACTATCAAGGAGGTGGAAGTTAGCGTTCCTCTCCAGTTTGCATCTCGACTCCTTTCTCTAGTACGATAGGTCAACATGGGAGCAGATCGGAACTCTAATCATGGCCTCCTCTTTGTTGATGAGTTACTCTACTGGGCGCAGGAGGGGGGTGTGTCCGATGTCATCGAGCCCTAGCAGGCTATGCTGCTTATCCTCTGCTTCTTATCTGATAGTCTTTATCTCCTTGATCGCTTTAGATGTCGCTTCCTCCTCCTTGAAAGTTGCTCCAATAGGTCGCAGCTCACTCAAATACATGCTCGCATAATCTGCTCTAGCCTCATCACCACCAGCCGACAACTCACTATCTTCACTTCCCCCTTCGCCCTCTCCAATATGTCCCCCTCCTAATAGCTACACCTTCTCTACCATCTTGAGAGCATGCATGCAGCTCGAAAGTGTTGGATATTTGGGTCTTAAAAAGATCAAATATGATTTTGCAAAGAAAAATCGAGGTGTCATCAATCGATGAAAGTCAAAATTAACTTCAAAAATGAAATCTACGTTTCACATAGATGAATCTAGACTATTAATTAGCTCAAAATTGATTATGAGTTATGAGAAATTAATTGTTTAAAGTCAGTCTAAAATTGGCATAAAAGGAAGTAGATGAGGAATAATCCCACATCTGAAGTTTCCAAAGGTGTTTGTTTCCTTATATGTGTTCCTGTGTTAATAGAGTTAAAAAAGAAAAACACAGGTGATCTTTTCTCATAGGTGAGCAGGTACTCACACTTGTGAGCCCACCACGCGCCTCGCGCGCACATACGCAATGGGCGCTTTGTTGGCTCACTTTGCACTTCACACGTACGCATGGTCGGATGATGTGTTATATGACATGGCAGAGCCTACAGGTGACGTGTCATATGATATAGCAGTGCCTAAGTGGCACTTAGATAGGAGGAGAGATGACTGGACTGCTGATTGGGTGAATGAATGACAATCGTTGGATCAAAGAGGGGTGATGGATCGCAAGTGGTGCGATCTGGAGCGTTGATCGTGAAAAGTCACGATCTGTCCATTGGTGAAGAGACTTGATCTGAAGCGTCAGATCGAATCTGGCGGTTGAGATCAAAGGGGGATCTGAAGGGTTACAACCATCCAAATCTGATAGCTGATATCAAAGGGCTATCTGAAGGGTTATAACCCTCCAGATCGAACGACTCAGATCAATCATAAATCAAAAGTCACACCCACTCACCAACGGGTACCTCACATCTTTCCTTGTATAAATAGAGTCCCCTAGATGATGAATTCATATTTATTCAATTATTAATCCAAAGTTTATTAATATTCATCTCATTTTGTGCATCCAAAGTCTAAAAAGCCTACGAAAAGGTTCGTTGGTCTCGAAATTTGTAGTGTTATTCGAGACATCGTCGTTGTATCTTGAAAAACGAATTGCTACTATCTGTGAGTACCTGTAGCAGAGCAATATTATTTTATGGAGATAGTATCCAACACTAGCCTCGATATCATATCAATTTGCATTCCCTCGGCAGCAACCCCTGAATCGCCTCCAACAGGAAGTCTATGTAATGGAAGCTCTGTTGGGACCGGGTGCATGTTGACAAGGATACGGGTTCGTAAATTTTAAAATATTTACGTGCAGCGGAAGAATTAGCATAAATAATTTCTCAAATTATTTTTAACCACGTATCTAGCATGCAACCTTATGGTGTGTGGACATGATCATAAATTAAATTTTTTTGCAGAAAGTAAACTAATTTACTCAATACCTCGCGTAACTCGAAGTAAGGGACGAGATCCAACCGTAGCGTCCCTTGGAAGCTCCGCCTCTATTCGCGTCCACGCCGAGTTCTCTTCGGGATGACTTCGCAAAGCCACGAGTTTTGTGCCGACGAGAACTACTAGATTCTCTAAAGGCACAACTAGAATATCAAGAGAGAGAGATAGAAACTAACCACCAAATAACGGAATCAAGATTCCGTGAAGGGAAGAAGGAGTCGCGACCCGCTTCGTCTTGGTGGTGGCTCACGGCAAGGGAGGTGGCGCCGGCCCTAGAGGGAGAAAGAGGCGCTGGCCCTAGAGAGAGAAGGGGCGCCGACCCTAGAGAGAGAAAGGGTGGGCGCCGGCCCTAGAGAGAGAGAGGGAGAGTATGAGAGAGAGAGAGGGCTTCTTAATCTCTTGATAATTCAATTGAGGAATTCAAGCCTAGCCTTGGTTCCTTTATATAGTAGCCTCTCTATCGCCAAGTCTCCTCTTTTAACGGAATAAATTTTCATAAGAAATTTATCCTATAAATTTTCTTATGAATTATTCCGTTATGCCAAGTTTTATTATAACTAAATTTATAATAAAACAAATACATCTCTCCTTTTATTATGGAATAAAATTTACAAGAAATTTATAAATTTTTCTTATCATGGAAAAATCAATTCATAATTGATTTTATAAAATTAAAATAAACCGATCCATGGTTCATTTTAATTTCCATAAAAAGAATAAATTTTTATAAATTTCTTTATATAAATCTCTTTATATAAATTTCTTTATATATAGATTTATTTATCCATAATTTTATAAAATAAATCACGCTTGATTTATTTTATAAAATAAACCAAATAAATTGGTTTTCTCTCCTTGTAGTGGCCGGCCAAACCCCCTCTTTGGCCGGCCACATCAAGCCAAACCTTCGCGAATTAAACTCTTTTAATTCGCCCAATAAGCCTTCAAAAGACTTAGCCATTTTAAGCTTCCGTTGCGCCTCTGATTAATTCAGATTCGACTTATTTCTCTTGATCGGAAAATCCAATTTTCAACTCGTTTTAAATCCCTCGGATTACTCGTAGTGCGTGTGACTAAATAGGCTTTCGATTTATGTTGGCCGTCTATAATCAACCAATTATAGAACGATCATGAGTGGCACCTAGTAGTACATCATGACCCCCAATTAATCGAAAGATCAACGGTTGACCTCAGAAATAATTCTGAAACCCTTCAGCAGCTCTAATGAATCGTGCCTCATTCCCTTCACCATCTTATACCCACTTGGTTCAGGACATGGTCTGTGTGTGTCAGTCCCCACTAGGCTGACTACGTCACACCTAGCCCAAGTAACGTTCTCTCGTCCTTTGGATTTCTAATTACTCTCACGTATTTAAGAGACTCATACTCTAAACATGACATGCTCTGGCCAGAGGCTTTGAGTAACAATCCGACGATAGGCCTGGGTATACATCTCCTCGCAAGGAGTGGTGAATCCTTTGTAGGCTGTTCAAACATCTTCGGGCACTTCTGCTTATACCCAACCATCCTGGGTCCACACCTCCTTGGAGATGCTTGCTTAAGATGTTAAAGTATAAGTCTCCATGACCAAGATGACTTGAACACCGCAAGTCAAAGGATCATCGCACTTAAGCTGCAGTAAGAACTTCACTGACATGTCTATATATAGACTACCATGTGAAGTTTTACAGTCAGTCACTCCAATGAACTAGTTCCCTTAACTAGCATTCATGTTTATCTCCGGACATCCCAATGTCACCAGCCAGTGAGAATCAGCTGATTAGAGAATAACCCATGCTAGTCTCAACAGAATTGATAGTGTCCGTATTTATCAATTCATCGACTAGGGATATTTTCAATACTTCACAATTGCACATGTAGAGATAATCACTAGTTGTGAATTCATCACAAATTCTCTCATGCTGTGAATTGTATTGCGAACATTCAGTAAATGAGTTTAAGATCCCAATCAAATACACAAACATGTATACTCAAATAGTGAATTTTCATTTATTAAAATAAATGTTTACAATCATAAGGCGATTGCCTTAGGACACTTCTCTCATATTACTAACAAACTCCCACTTGGCCTAATGCCAATCGCTACGGTATCCAATACCACAGGCTCTAACATGACCCTCAAACTTGCTTTGAGGCAAGACCTTAGTTAAAGGATCCGCTAAATTCCTTTCAGTGGGAATTTTCTCAATTTGTATATCATTCCTACTTATAATCTCTCTGATCAGATGATAGCGACGAAGCACGTGTTTGGATCGCTGATGAGACCTTGGTTCCTTTGCTTGTGCAATAGCTCCATTGTTGTCGCAGTAAACTGGCACTGCTTCATCAATGGTTGGAACCACACCAAGTTCGGAGACAAACTTCTTGATCCAGACTGCTTCCTTTGCTGCTTCCGAAGCTACGATATATTCCGCTTCCGTGGTAGAATCCGCTACGGTATCTTGCTTGGAACTCTTCCAACTTATTGCGCCTCCATTCAAAGTAAATACGTATCCAGACTGGGATTTGGAGTCATCCTTATCTGTTTGGAAACTGGCATCTGTATACCCACGTATTACCATATCTCCTTCTCCATATATTAGGAACACATCCTTAGTTCTTCTTAAGTACTTAAGGATTGTCTTGACAGCCGCCCAATGATCCATTCCAGGATCCGACTGGTATCTACTTGTGACGCTCAGAGCATACGATACATCGGGCCTTGTACATAACATAGCATACATAATAGATCCTATCGCGGATGCATAAGGAATCTTATTCATGCAAATCCTCTCGTCTTCTGTGCGCGGACACATAGACTTTGAAAGGTTGATCGCATGCCTGATGGGAAGGTAACCTTTCTTGGATTCCGACATGCTAAACCTTTTTAGCACTCGGTCTATATATGTAGACTGTGAAAGACCAAGCAACCGTTTTGATATATCTCTATAGATTCTAATCCCAAGGATATAGGTTGCTTCTCCCAGGTCTTTCATGGAGAAAGTTTTGGACAACCAAATTTTAACTGTCTGTAAGACTGATATATCGTTTCCTATAAGCAATATGTCATCGACATATAGCACTAGGAATATGACTGCACTCCCACTAACCTTCTTGTACACACAAGGTTCGTCAGAATTTTATGAGAAATCAACCTCTTTGATTGTCTCATCAAAACGGATGTTCCAGCTCCTGGATGCTTGCTTCAGTCCATATATGGATCGTCGAAGCTTGCATACTTTGGTTTTATCAACCGATGTGAAACCTTCAGGTTGTATCATGTATACATCCTCAAGCAGGTTTCCATTAAGGAAAGCTGTTTTCACATCCATTTGCCATATCTCATAATCATAATGAGCTGCTATGGCTAGGAGCATCCGAATGGATTTAAGCATAGCTACTGGCGAATAGGTTTCGTCATAATCAATTCCTTATTTCTGACGATATCCTTTTGCCACTAATCTAGCCTTAAAGGTAACAACATTACCTTCCATGTCGGTTTTCTTCTTGAAAACCCACTTGCACCCTATGGGTTTAATCCCTTCAGGTGGGTTAACCAAGTCCCATACTTGATTTTTGTACATGGAATCCATTTCCGACTTCATGGCTTCAAGCCATTTGTCCCTTTCTGAACATTTCAGAACATCTTCATAACTGATAGGTTCGTCATCGCTTATGAGTAACACGTCGTTCGATTCACTTATGAGAAATCCATATCTCTCTGGAATATTGCGTGTCCTATTAGACCTATGAAGGGGTGGTGTTGTTTTAGGTTCAACTGATAGCTCATCATTATGAGTTATTAGTTGTGGGTCTTGACTAGGTGTCTCTGTAATGTTTATTGGAGTTTCTTGAACTTCATCAAGTTCAATGCCACTCCCACTGTTTTCTTGTAAAAGAAATTCTTTTTCCAGAAATACAGCATGCCTTGAAACAAACACCTTTTGTTCCAAGGGATGATAGAATTGGTAACCCTTCGTTTCCTTAGGGTATCCAATAAATAGACATTTATCAGACTTAGCATCCAATTTGTCTGATATAGTCCGCTTCACATAAGCAGGACAACCCCATATCTTAAGGTGAGTTAAGTGAGGTTTCTTACTATTCCATGTCTCATATGGAGTAGTAGAGACTACCTTGGTCGGGACTCTGTTTAGCAAGTAAACAGCTGTCTTAAGTGCATAGCCCCAAAAGGATTTTGGAAGAGTTGCATGATTCATCATCGACCTAACCATGTCCATCAAGGTTCGGTTGCGTCTCTCAGATACACCATTATGCTGTGGTGTATACGGCGGAGTCCATTGGGACAATATCCCATTGTCCCTAAGATAATCTTGAAACTCTTGACTTAAGTATTCACCACCCCGATCGGATCGAAGTATCTTAATACTTTTGCCAAGCTGTTTCTCTACTTCATTTCTGAACTCTTTGAATTTCTCAAAAGCTTCAGATTTGTGTTTCATCAAGAACACATACCCGAATCGTGAGTGATCATCGATAAAGGTGATGAAGTAGCTATAGCCTCCTTGTGCCAGAGTTGACATTGGTCCGCATACATCAGTATGTATTAGACCAAGCAATTCTCCCACTGGATTACCCTTTCCGGAAAAGGGTAATTTGGTCATCTTGCCTTTTAAGCATGATTCACATGTATCAAATGAACCGGGTTCAAATGATTCCAAAATTCCACATTGGTGTAATTTGGTCATGCGTTTCTTACTTACATGGCCAAGACGACAATGCCACATGTAGGAGTCTATTCGATTATCTATTCGAGCACGTTTGTTGCTAACTTCGATATTGAAAACGTCACCGGATAAATCTAACGTGTAGATACCATTGCACAAAGTTCCATTCCCATAAAGAACGACATTTAAAGTTATGTAACAACAATTGTTACTAAAAGTTAAATGATAACCCTTTTCATTCAAACATGAAATAGATACAATGTTCTTTATTAACGAAGGAACAAAATAACAATTATCCAATTCTAAGACACGTCCAGTGGGGAGCTTTAGCAAATATGTTCCGATGGCAACAGCAGCAATCTTTGCTCCATTTCCAACTCGCAAATTCGCTTCTCCTTTGACGAGTCTTCTTCTATTCCTTAGCCCCTGTATGTCATTACATATATGTGAGCTACACCCAGTATCAAGTACCCAGGTATTTGAGGAAATAGAGTGACATTCAATAACGAAGATACCTGAAGAGGATGGGGCATCGAATGCCTTCTTCTTCAAGGACTCAAGATAAACTTTGCAGTTTCTTCGCCAGTGACCCTCCTTGCCACAGTGATGGCAAGTTCCTTTTGTGTCTTTTCAGTCTTTTTGGCCTTTTTCTTCTTTCCTTTATTCTGTTCTTTGGCCTTCCTCTTAGAACCTTTCTTCGAGGAACCAACTAACAGTACCGTCTTTTGATCCTGCTTTACAGAAGGCTCTACAGTCTTCAACAGGTTGAGCAACTCAGGAATGGTAGTCTCCAACTTGTTCATCCGATAGTTCATCACAAATTGTGAATAATTTTGGGCAAACAATGCAGAATTAAGTCAATACTTAGTTCATGATCCATTGCAAAACCGAGTGTGCTCAGTCGCTCAATGTACCCCAACATCTTTAACACAAACTGTGAGGCAGAAGTGCCTTCCTGCATCCTAGAGGTGAAGAGGAGTCTGGAGACTTCGAACCTTTCGGATCTCGCCTGCTCTTCAAATAACTCATGAAGATGGAAGATGATGGTATAAGCATCCATATGCTTATGCTGCTTTTGCAGCTCAGGTACCATAGAGGCTAGCATGATGCAACTCGCAAGTTCAGAATCGGTCACATGTTTCTGATAGGCCACTAACTGGTCTGGAGTTGCACCCTCAGGAGGACGGTTGGGAAGTTGATCTTCAATGACATAAGCAAGCTTCTCTGCCTTGAGGACTATCCTCAGGTTTCGAAGCCAGTCCATGAAGTTTGGCCCGGTCAGTTTATTGGTGTCCAAAATGGAACGCAAATTCAGAGAAGACATGATCGAGTGATTAACCTAGAAATACAAATTGAGCTTATGTGAGAAGAATGATAAAGAATGTATCAACATACATTAATAAAATCCTATTTATTTTCAAATTGAATAACCCTTTTTATCAATTCGGGAGATCGTAGGAACATCTCCAAATAGGTTGATATCCAACCATAGATAAGAACAACCATGGCTGTGGCCATCAAGTTATTCTTAGCTATGAAGGTAGGTAAATATACCGATTACATATCACATATATGTAACTATCACTTTATGCTATCAACTAATTGAATGTTTGCATAAATCATTGGGTTGTTAACTCATTAACAAGTATGCAACATTATACATAGCACCCAACTGCACCTCTCTTTACATCGACCTTGGCTGTGGCACAACAAATCGATGCTCCAAGCTTAAGGCTGACCCATTAATCAAGAAATAGTTTTAATATGGTTGGAGCTCATTCAACCGTTTAGTCAGGCTTGGATGTGTCCAACAACCAAAACTAAGGATTGACCTCTGACTCCAACTATATTATTCATAAACTAATTCCATGGTTTGAACATGTTGAGGTTCAAGCCGGGCATGGATGTGTCCATCAACCCAAACGAGAAACAAAACTCCGGTTCTAACCATATTAATGGAAGGTGTTAGCCTTAATATTTTGTAAGGGGTTTTAGGTCTCCTCCTTTCTTTTCTAAGCATATTCATGACATATAATTATGTCATGACTAACGATTTCCTTAATAAAGTATGCATGTGACTTAATTTATCAAGTCTCATTAATTAAATTAGGAACCGGATTTCCTAATTCTAATTTCATACTTTATTCAAGGAATTGTTTTGGGAAACAATTTTCTAAATTGTCATAATCAATTTCAGAAATAATATGTTTAAGACTTTGATTTCTCTAAATCAAATCTTATTAAATTAAGAGACAATTCCCTTAATTCAACCACATATTATTTTCATGAAAATCTCATTTAAGAAAACTCTATAGGAAACCATTTTCCTAATTAATTTTGGAGACAACAATATGTAAGAGCATCACCTCTTAAATCATATTTTATTCATGGATTTAATTAATTACAACAAATTATTTTCTAAGGGTGGCTCCCCGAGGCTCAGATACCCAAAGAAAAGAAATTTGTCGTAAATTCAATTTGGTCCGCTTCTAAAGCGTAACCAAATTAAACATGACAATTTCATTCAAAATTGGGAAATTAAATTACAATAACTAACTTTAAATTGGACGGCTCCCCGAGGCTCAATCCAAAATAAAGAATTTTGTTGATAATTTAAAACCAATTCGAATTTAATTGTCAATTAATTGTCCATAAATTTGTCTAGACTTTCTTGAAAGAAAGTGCCCAAAATTGCGAGATTTTATAATAGGTTTTCAGAATAATTGTAAGTTTCTGGTACAAAGAAAACATACATATTTCCAAGATTGGAGAATTTCCAAAATAGGAAATTTCCAAAATTGAAAAGTTTCCAAAGATGGGAAGTTTTCTCAATTATCATAAAATTTCAGAAACTAGGATATTTCAAACGTTTGCGAAATTTCATGAGAATTTCCAAACTTTGAAATTCCTAAATCTAAAATTTATAATAATGGGAAATTTTCCATAATTGAAAATTTTTCCAAAATTGAGATTATGACAAAGTTTTCCGCAAAACAATTATATGATTATGTCGAACACTAACCGGCTCTGATACCACTGTTGGGAC
>JAGFNQ010005842.1:0-130301 GCA_024364735.1 Boesenbergia rotunda
CCTCGGGTATACATCTCCTCGCAAGGAGTGGTGAATCCTTTGTAGGTTGTTCAAACATCTTCGGGCACTTCGGCTTATACCCAATCATCCTGGGTCCACACCTCCTTGGAGATGCTTGTTTAAGATGTCAAAGTATAAGTCTCCATGACCAAGATGACTTGAACACCGTAAGTCAAAGGAACATCGCACTTAAGCTGCAGTAAGAACTTCACTGACATATCTATATGTAGACTACCATATGAAGTTTACAGCCAGTCACTCCAATGAACTAGTTCCCTTAACTAGCATTCATGTTTATCTCCGGACATCTCAATGTCACCAGCCAGTGAGAATCAGCTGATTAGAGAATAACCCATGCTAGTCTCAACAGAATTGATAGTGTCCGTATTTATCAATTCATCAACTATGGACAATTTCAATACTTCACAATTGCACATGTAGAGATAATCACTAGTTGTGAATTCATCACAAATTCTCTCATGCTGTGAATTGTATTGCGAACATTCAGTAAATGAGTTTAAGATCTCAATCAAATACACAATATGTATACTCAAATAGTGAATATTCATTTATTAGAATAAATGATTACAATCATAAGGCGATTGCCTTAGGACACTTCTCTCATATCACTAACAAACTCCCACTTGGCCTAATGTCAATCGCTACGGTACCCAATACCACAGGCTCTAACATGACCCTCAAACTTGCTTGAGGCAAGGCCTTAGTTAAAGGATCCGCTAAATTCCTTTCAGTGGGAATTTTCTCAATTTGTATATCATTCCTACTTATAATCTCTCTATCAGATGATAGCGGCGAAGCACATGTTTGGATCGCTGATGAGACCTTGGTTCCTTTGCTTTGTGCAATAGCTCCATTGTTGTCGCAGTAAACTGGTATTGCTTCATCAATGGTTGGAACCACACCAAGTTCTGAGACAAACGTTTTGATCCAGACTGCTTACTTTGCTGCTTTCGAAGTTGCAATATATTCCGCTTCCGTGGTAGAATCCGCTACGGTGTCTTGCTTGGAACTCTTTCAACTTATTGCACCTCCAATCAAAATTAATACGTATCCAGACTGAGATTTGGAGTCATCCTTATCTGTTTGGAAACTGGCATCTGTATACCCACGTATTACCATATCACCTTCTCCATATATTAGGAACACATCCTTAGTGTTTCTTAAGTACTTGAGGATTGTCTTGACAGCCGCCCAATGATCCATTCCTGGATCAGACTGGTATCTGCTTGTGACGCTCAGAGCATACGATACATCGGGCCTAGTACATAACATAGCATACATGATAGATCCTATCGCGGATGCATAAGGAATCTTATTCATGCAAATCCTCTCGTCTTCTGTGCGCGGACACATAGACTTCGAAAGGTTGATCCCATGCCTGATGGGAAGGTAACCTTTCTTGGATTCCGACATGCTAAACCTTTCTAGCACTCGGTCTATATATGTAGACTGCGAAAGACCAAGCAACCGTTTTGATCTATCTCTATAGATTCTAATCCCAAGGATATAGGTTGCTTCTCCCAGGTCTTTCATGGAGAAAGTTTTGGACAACCAAATTTTAACTGACCGTAAGACTGATATATCGTTTCCTATAAGTAATATGTCATCGACATATAACACTAGGAATACGACTGCACTCCCACTAACCTTCTTGTACACACAAGGTTTGTCAGGATTTTGTGAGAAATCAAACTCTTTGATTGTCTCATCAAAACGGATGTTCCAGCTCCTGGATGCTTGCTTTAGTCCATATATGGATCGTCGAAGCTTGCATACTTTGGTTTTATTAACCGATGTGAAACCTTCAGGTTGTATCATATATACATCCTCAAGCAGGTTTCCATTAAGGAAAGCTGTTTTCACATCCATTTGCCATATCTCATAATCATAATGAGCTGCTATGGCCAGGAGCATCCGAATGGATTTAAGCATAGCTACTGGCGAATAGGTTTCGTCATAATCAATTCCTTATTTCTGACGATATCTTTTTGCCACTAATCTAGCCTTAAAGGTAACAACATTACCTTCCATGTCGGTTTTCTTCTTGAAAACCCACTTGCACCCTATGGGCTTAATCCCTTCAGGTGGGTTAACCAAGTCCCATACTTGATTTTTGTACATGGAATCCATTTCCGACTTCATGGCTTCAAGCCATTTATCCCTTTCTGAATTTTTCAGAACATCTTCATAACTGATAGGTTCGTCATCGTTAATGAGTAACACGTCGTTCGATTCACTTATGAGAAATCCGTATCTCTCTGGAATATTGCGTGTCCTATCAGACTTACGAAGAAGTGATGTTGTTTTAGGTTCAACTGATAGCTCATCATTATAAGTTATTGGTTGTGGGTCTAGACTAGGTGTCTCTGTAATGTCTATTGGAGTTTCTTGAACTTCTTCAAGTTCAATGCTACTCCCACTGTTTTCTTGTAAAAGAAATTCTTTTTCTAGAAATACAATATGCCTTGAAACAAACAACTTTTGTTCGAAGGGATGATAGAATTGGTAACCTTTTGTTTCCTTAGGGTATCCAATAAATAGACATTTATCAGACTTAGCATCCAATTTGTCTGATACAGCCCGCTTTACATAAGCAGGACAACCCCATATCTTTAGGTGAGATAAATGAGGTTTCTTACTATTCCATGTTTCATATGGAGTAGTAGAGACTACCTTGGTCGGGACTCTGTTTAGTAAGTAAACAGCTGTCTTAAGCGCATAGCCCCAAAAGGATTTTGGAAGAGTTGCATGATTCATCATAGATCTAACCATGTCCATCAAGATTCAGTTACGCCTCTCAGATACACCATTATGCTGTGGTGTATATGGCGGAGTCCATTGAGACAATATCCCATTGTCCCTAAGATAATTTTGAAACTCTTGACTTAAGTATTCACCACCCCGATCGGATCGAAGTATCTTAATACTTTTGCCAAGCTGTTTCTCTACTTCACTTCTGAACTCTTTGAATTTCTCAAAAGCTTCATATTTGTGTTTCATTAAGAACACATACCCGAATCGTGAGTGATCATCGATAAAGGTAATGAAGTAGCTATAACCTCCTAGTGCAAGAGTTAACACTGGTCCACATACATCAGTATGTATTAGATCAAGCAATTCTCCCATTGGTTTACCTTTTCCGGAAAAGGGTAATTTGGTCATCTTGCCTTTTAAGCATGATTCGCATGTATCAAATGAACCGGGTTCAAATGATTCCAGAATTCCACATCGGTGTAATTTGGTCATGCGTTTCTTACTTACATGGCCAAGACGACAATGCCACGTATAGGAGTCTATTTGATTATCTATTCGAGCACGTTTGTTGCTAACTTCGATATTGAAAACGTCACCGGATAAATCTAATGTGTAGATACCATTGTATAAAGTTCCGGTCCCATAAAGAACACCATTTAAAGTTATGTAACAGCAATTGTTACTAAAAATTAAATGATAACCCTTTTCATTCAAGCATGAAATAGATACAATGTTCTTTATTAATGAAGGAACAAAATAACAATTATCCAATTCTAAGACAAGTCCAGTAGGGAGCTTTAGCAAATATGTTCCGATGGCAACAGCAGCAATCTTTGCTCCATTTCCAACTCGCAAATTCGCTTCTCCTTTGATGAGTCTTCTTCTATTCCTTAGCCCCTGTATGTCATTACATATATGTGAGCTACACCCAATATCAAGTACCCAGGTGTACGAGGAAATAGAGTGACATTCAATAACGAAGATACCTGAAGAGGATGGGGCATCGGATGCCTTCTTCTTCAAGGACTCAAGATAAACCTTGCAGTTTCTTCGCCAGTGGCCCTCCTTGCCGCAGTGATGGCAAGTGTCTTTTAGTGTCTTTTCAATCTTTTTGGCCTTTTTCTTCCTTCCCTTATTTTGTTCTTTGGGCTTCCTCTTAGAGCCTTTCTTTGAGAAACCAACTAACAGTACCGTCTTCTGATCCTGCTTTACAGAAGGCTCTACAGTCTTCAGCAGGTTAAGCAACTCAGGAATGGTAGTCTCCAGTTTGTTCATCCGATAGTTCATCACAAACTGTGAGTAACTCTCAGGCAAACAATGCAGAATTAAGTCAATATTTAGTTCGTGATCCATTGTAAATCCGAGTGTGCCTAGTCGCTCAATGTACCCCAACATCTTCAACACAAACCGTGAAACAGAAGTGCCTTCCTGCATCTTAGAGGTGAAGAGGAGTCTGGAGACCTCAAACCTTTCGGATCTCGCCTGCTCGTCAAACAGATCATGAAGATGGAAGACGATGGTATGAGCATCCATATGCTCATGCTGCTTTTGTAGCTCAGGTACCATAGCGGCCAGCATGATGTAACTTGCAAGTTTAGAATCGGCCACATGTTTCTGATAGGCCACTAACTGGTCTGGAGTTGCATCTTCAGGAGGATGGTTGGGAAGTTGTTCTTCAAGGACATAAGCAAGCTTTTCTGCCTTGAGGACTATCCTCAGGTTTCGAAGCCAGTCCATGAAGTTTAGCCCAGTCAGCTTATTGGTGTCCAAAATGGAACGCAAATTCAGAGAAGACATGATCAGGTGATTATCCTAGAAATACAAATTAAAGTTATGTGATGAGAATGATAAAGAATGCATCAATATACATTAATTTAATCCTATTTATTTTTCGAATTGAATAACCCTTTTTTATCAATTTGGGAGATCGTAGGAACATCTCCAAATAGGTTGATATCCAACCATAGATAAGAACAACCATGGCTAGAGTCCATCAAGTTATTCTTAGCTATGAAGGTAGGTAATTATACCGATTACATATTATACATATGTAACTATTACATTATGCTATCAACTAATTGAATGTTTACATAAATCATTGGGTTGTTAACTCATTAACAAGTATGCAACAATATACATAGCACCCAACTGCACCTCTCTTTACATCGACCTTGGCTGTGGCACAACAAATCGATGCTCCAAGCTTAAGGCTGACCCATTAATCAAGAAACAGTTTTAATATGGTTGGAGCTCATTCAACCTTTTAGTCAGGCTTGGATGTGTCCAACAACCAAAACTAAAGATTGACCTCTGACTCCAACTATATTAATCATAAACTAATTCCATGGTTTGAACATGTTGAGGTTCAAGCCGGGCATGGATGTGTCCATCAACCCAAACGAGAAACAAAACTCGGCTCTAACCATATTAATGGAAGGTGTTGGCCTTAATATTTTGTAAGGGATTTTGGGTCTCACCCTTTTCTTTCTAAGCACATTCATGACATATAATTATGTCATGTTCTAACGATTTCCTTAATAAAGTATGTATGTGACTTAATTTATCAAATCTCATTAATTGAATTAGGAACCGGATTTCCTAATTCTAATTTCATACTTTATTCAAGGAATTGTTTTGGGAAACAATTTCCTGAATTATCATAATCAATTTTGGAAATAATATGTTTAAGACTTTGATTTCTCTAAATCAAATCTTATTAAATTAAGAGACAGATTCCCTTAATTCAACCACATATTATTTTCATGAAAATCTTATTTAAGGATATATACTCTATAGGAAACAATTTCCCTAATTAATTTTGGAGACAATAATATGTAAGAGCATCACCTCATAAATCAAATAAGGAAATTATCGTTTGAGAATCACCTCAAAAATTTCCAAGATTTGATCACATATTTTATTTATGGAAAATTAATATCAATAACTTAATTTGGACGGCTCCCCGAGGCTCAATCCAAATTAAACATTTGACAGCTTAAATTCAATTTAAGAAATTTAATTATAACAACTAACTTTAAATTGGACGGCTCCCCGAGGCTCAATCCAAAATAAAGAATTTTGTAAATAATTTAATTTTTAATTATAAATTTAAATGCCAATTAATATTCTCATAATTTGTCTAGACTTTCTTGAAAGAAAGTGCCCAAAATTGCGAGCTTTCCATAAATGAAAAATTTCCAAAAATAAAAGGTTTTCAGAATAATTGTAAGTTTCTGGTACAAAGAAAACTTACGTTTTTCCAAAATTGGAAAATTTCCAAAATAGGAAATTTCCAAAATTGAAAAGTTTTCACAATTATCATAAAATTTCAGAAACAGAGATATTTCAAAAGTTTGCGAAATTTCATGAGGATTTCCAAACTTTAAAATTTCTAAATCAAAAATTTACCATAATTGGAAAGTTTCCATAATTGAAAATTTTCCAAAATTGAGATCATTATAAAGCTTTCCGCAAAACAATTATATGATTATGTGGAACACAAACCTCGGCTCTGATACCACTGTTGGGACCGGGTGCATGTTGACATGGATGCGAGTTCGTAATTTCAAAATTAATTACGTGCAGCGGAAGGTTTAGCATAAATAATTTCTCTAAATCATTTAACCACACATCTAAGCATGCAAGTTTATCTTGTGTAGACATGATCATATATTTGAAATTTTGCAGAAACATAAACTAATTTACGTATTACCTCGCGTAACTCGAAGGAAGGGACGAAATCCAACCGTAAGCGTCCCTTGGAAGCTCCGCCTCTATTCGCGTCCACGCTGAGTATCTTCGGGATGACTTCGCAAAGCCACGAGTTTCGTGTTCTCGAGAACTACTAGATTCTCCGAGAACGCGACGAGAAAACCAAGAGAGAAGTCGGAAGACTAACCACAAAAGGATGGCCGGAATCAAAATTCCGGCGAAGCAAAAGAAGAGGCTTGCGGCAAAAAGGATCATTGCGACAAACTCTAATTCCGGCAGCACCTTCTTCCGACCAAGAGATGGCCGGAGCTTCCTTCTCCGGCAGCAGGTGGTGGTCGGCAGGGAAAGGGCATGGGCGGCCGGCTGGTGCTCCTTCTTGGGGCTGGTTGGCGCACGGCAAGAAGGGGAGAAGAGAAGGAGAGAAAGAGAGGGAGAGAGCCTATGCCTTCATCTCTATGATTATCACGCAAGCCTTGCCTTGGGTCCTTTATATAGTGGCCTCTCAACCATCAAGCCTCTCAAATATGGAATAACTTATTCCATCATGCCAAGTTTGATTTTATATCATGGTTAAAATCATATTTTAATTCATGATAAAAAATCAATCAAGTCTCTTTTCTCCTATGGAATAAATTTCCTTATCATGGTAAATCAATCCATGATTGATTTTATAAAATAAACCAATCCATGGTTCATTTTAATTTTCATGAAAAATAAACCAAACCTTGGTTTATTATATAAAAATTTATATCATCCATAATTTTATAAAACAAACCACACTTGGTTTATTTTATAAATTGAACCAAAAACTTGGTTCTCTCCCTTTGTTGTGGCCGGCCAAGCAAAGAGGATGGAGGCCCTCTTTAGTCGGCCCATCCAAGCCACGCCCCAATGAATTAAACTTATTTAATTCATCTATTAAGTCTTCAAAAGACTTAGCCATTTTACGCTTCCGATGCGTCTCTGAAAAATTTAGATTCGACTTATTGTTTGGCTCAACCAAACCTAATCTCTCTTGATTGGAAAATCCAATTTTCAACTCGTTTTAAACCCCTCAGATTACTCGTAGTACGTGTGACTAAATAGGCTTTCGATTTATATTGGCCGTCTATAATTAATCAATTATAGAACGATCATGAGTGGCACCTAGTAGTACATCATGATCCCAATTAATCGAAAGATCAACGGTTGACCTCAGAAACAATTCTGAAACCCTTCAGCAGCTATAATGAATCGTGCCTTATTCCCTTCACCATCTTATACCCACTTGGTTCAGGACATGGTCTATGTGTGTCAGTCCCCACTAGGCTGACTACGTCACACCTAGCCCAAGTAACGTTTTTTCGTCCTATGGATTCTAATTACTCTCATGTATTTAAGAGATTCATACTCTAAACATGTCATGCTCTGGCCAGAGGCTTCGAGTAACAATCCGACGATAGGCCTCGGGTATACATCTCCTCGCAAGGAGTGGTGAATCCTTTGTAGGATGTTCAAACATATTCGGGCACTTCGGCTTATACCCAATCATCCTGGGTCCACACCTCCTTGGAGATGCTTGCTTAAGATGTCAAAGTATAAGTCTCCATGACCAAGATGACTTGAACACCGCAAGTTAAAGGAACATCGCACTTAAGCTGCAGTAAGAACTTCACTGACATATCTATATGTAGACTACCATATGAAATTTTACAGCCAGTTACTCCAATGAACTAGTTCCCTTAACTAGCATTCATGTTTATCTCCGGACATCTCAATGTTACCAGCCAGTGAGAATCAGCTGATTAGAGAATAACCCATGCTAGTCTCAACAGAATTGATAGTGTCCGTATTTATCAATTCATCGACTAGGGACAATTTCAATACTTCACAATTGCACATGTAGAGATAATCACTAGTTGTGAATTCATCACAAATTCTCTCATGCTGTGAATTGTATTGCTGGCATTCAGTAAATGAGTTTAAGATCTCAATCAAATACACAAACATATATACTCAAATAGTGAATATTCATTTATTAGAATAAATGATTACAATCATAAGGTGATTGCCTTAGGACACTTCTCTTATATCACTAACAGTGGAGACCTCTCCTTCTTCCCTTGATGAAGTAGATGATCTCTCAATCTCTTGTGCCCTTTCTCTTGATGAAATGGATGAATTTCTCTCTTCTTCTTGGACCATTGAGCTCATTTTCTTGGGTTCTTCCACTATTTGAGCTTGTATAGGATTTTTATGAAATGGTTCCATCTTGGTCCATAAGTCATGTCAATTTTGTATTCTCCTACACCACTCAACACATCATTAAGCAAAATACTTTCTAATATTGAAATTACCTTTTCATTTGCCTTTGATTGACTTTGTTGTTCTTTATCCCAATATCTAGGTCGAAGCTTCTTTCCATGCTTATCCTTTGGAACTTCGAAGGGTTTTTCTAGTACCATCATGCACTTCCAATCCATTCCAAACCAAGTCTTCGTCCTTGTCCTCCAACAGTCAAAATCTTCATGATCATATGGAGGTGGAGTGTTGATATCATCACCAACTTGTCTTCCGTCACCCTTTCCTCTAGCTTGTGCTCTTTTGACGGTTATTCCAACAAGAGCGGACCTTCACTCTGATACCACTTGTTAGATCGTGACCCCAAGCTAGAGGGGGTGAATAGCTTCTTTCGATTTTCTACCTATCACGTTAGCAAGCGCAAGCGGAAATACTAATAACAATAACAAACAATGCTAACGCAAACCTATTTACGTGGTTCGGAGATGACGCTCCTACTCCACGGCTGTTTGTAAGGTGGACGATCCCTTGATCATTCGGTGGATCACTCCCCAGATGCCCTCCGGCTAGCTCGTGTAGCTCCTTGTGGGTGGAGAAACCTCGCCACAAACCCGGACACACTTCTGAGCACCAAAGACTACTAATGAGCTCTAACCAAGCTCATTTCGTCAACTCTTTCTCAGCAAACCCGAGCTCCTTTAAATATAACTCAAGGCTTGAATGTGTTGCTACCAGTCGATTGCTCCCAGGGCAGTCGACTGGTCCCACTGAAAATCAACCGTTGCAAGCCCGACGTTCGAATTACCAGCCACCTACCAGTCGACTGCTCCCAGGGCAGTCGACTGATATTTCTGTGGTTTTTATCAGTCGACTGCCAAAACCCCAGTCGACTGCCCACCTAGGTTTTTCTTCCCTAGTACAATTCCCTCAGCACTCGACCCCTAGGATTTCCCCGAGTACATTCCCTCAGCACTCGTACCCTCACGACTCAGCTGACTCTTCACCAACAGCCTCGACTGTTGCCTTCGCTCCCTCTTCACCTTTGGCTCCCGTCCCTCAGATGTGCACGCAAGCCCTCGGCTTGCCTCCATGCCATCCTTCACGCATGCCTCAAAGCCCGCACCCCTCGGCTCATCGTCCCTGCTATCCATGGTCCCTCAGGTGCGCACACAAGCACACGACTTGCCTCCATGCCACCCTTCACCATACCTGAAGTCGTCCAGCTAAGTCAATATGTGTAACCTGCAAACATGCACACTCATATACACATATTAGAATATAAGGGTAAACTTAACTTAAATCCTTTACCCAAATATTAAAATATATGATTACTCCGAATCATAGATTACCCCAACAGAATAAAGTATTTTCTATTTAATTTTAGTTAACTGAATAAGATTCAGAATAACTTTCAATCAATTAACCAAGAATTGAACTTTTGACCATTAGATGACAATGACTATTTGTATTGTTTTAGGTGACCAAACTATATTATTTAGTGAATTGGAGATGTTTATAAATTATTCTGCTGAGGAAAACATTGTTATCTTAATGGTTAAATAGATGTCTTTCATCAACAATCAAATTCTTTCCTCCTTTTATTAACATGATATTGTTCACTCTAAATTATTAATCTTATTGACTCCATTAAATATAGATAGATAAATCAGATATCAAATAGACTTCACATGGAAAATCATTTTCCACAGCTTCATCATGATTCAACTTTTATCTCACGTATAAATTAGACTCATATTTCGGAAGCGAACGATAGGGATGATGAATCACCAAGGCATAGCCCACGGTAACGATGACGGGGAGAGGATGTCGACGCTTGTGAGATTAACATGAGCGTAAAGACGATGCACCGGAAGAAGTTCTGGTGGAGTCCTCTCTGACGCTCAAATTAGAACACTTTCTCTTAAGGATAACCACAAGGAATTAAAATACTATAATTCTAGCCAACTTACCCGCCTTTACCTGGGTGCCGAGGCATCTTATATACCTCACGCCTTCCTCCCATGTGTCTCCACCTTCTCCTCCACGTTCCTTAATTATCGGTTACTCGACAACTGTTCTTTTCTGATAACGATCACTACGGCTATTAAGACCCTAATTATCATACGCTGCAAATAATAATTACCTGATGACTTTTCTATTCTGGAGGGAGGAGAGGGTACTTGAAGTCGGGCTTTCTTATCCCTACGTTGCTATTTGGGCTCCACTCTCCCAAGTCAGTCTCGGGATCTTATCTCCCGAGTTGACCTTGGGAGTCTTTTTCCGTTCTCTCGAGATAGTATCGAGAGCCCGATTTTCGATTAATCTTGGGGAACTAGTTTAGTCAACTCTACCACATAACTTTTCCGTGCCATATGTTAAGTCTGATTGCTCATCCCTATCAATTAACCAATATTTCAAACGTAGAGCTCATTGCAACAATATTCAACCACCTCTATTTTAGTTAGCTAATTAACGTGACTTACATTAACAAATCTTTAAAATTTAAAATCCCTTTATTTATTTATATTTTAAATAAATAAAAAACATATATTTGAGCTTTATCGTACCTCCAACATTGTTTTCCTGAACATACTATTTATTTAGCTTTTGCCACCCTGAAAATACTATTTATTTTAATACTCATAAAAAGAGGGTGTTTTTATAAAAATCATAAAATTATTAGGTCTGTGTGGCCTTGCCCCATTTCGCGAACTCGCCGTTACCACCCCTCAGGTCGAGGCCGCCGTGTCCCCGCGTTGCCGGTAAAACTTGCACGAGCTCTACAAGATCGTCCCTTCCAAGCTCTTACTTGAGTTGCACAACCAAATCGAGGTCGTTAGCTTTCATTTATGACTCTGTTCTTTGTTTGTCTCAACTTGCCCCTCTTCTTATTACCATTATATCCATGTAAATAGCCTCAAACCATTAGGACCAATCACACAACTGTTATAGGTATTATTCATCCGTATCCTCAATTTATTCTCATTTTTACGAATGATTTGGTTTTTGAACTGCCATACTCCATAGAGTTTGTTCGTAGGCTCTTTGGGTTCAAGGTTTTTTCGTTGTCAAATGGATTACGAAATATAATATGTATACGAAGCTTCTCAAACTACGTCATGCTTCATAGATCAAGAGAAAGATCAAATGCAAAATGGGAGCAGCTGAGAGTGGTTTTATTTCACTTATTGACAAACCAAAAGTATTACATTTTCCTTTTTTAAATGAAACTGAGTCTTATGAATCAATGAATGATGTAGTACATATTTTAATTCTATTATCTCATTGGGCTTCACTCAAATAATATACTAATGCATTATGTTTTTGTAATGCATTTACAGTGCCCTTGTAGGGATGAATAAATGTTGTAGTAGAAGATGGTTCACGGAACCATGTTTATACTTTAAGCTTTGAGTAATCTTCTGAATTGCTCCCTTTATGTATTTTTCTGTCATAATTCCTGTGTTTTTTTTCCTGCTTCATTTAGGGTTGTAAACAAGCCGAGTTGAGCCAAACTTTGTAGTTTTCAAGCTTGTTTAATAAGGTAACCAAGCCAAGCCTAAAATGAACCAGGCCATTAAAATGATTGTTCAACCTTGGCTTAGTTTCTTTTTTATGAGCTTGAGCTTGACTTGAGTTTGGTTCTTTTAGATGTTATTGAGCTATCAATTCAAGCTTGTTTGATTGATAATACAAATTTATTTGTTCATTTTGAAAGTTTCTTTATTTATTTAGCAAGCTGATAAAAGTTTTATTAATATGGTTCACGAACATTATTCAAGAACGTCATTCATGAATATTGTTCACGAATGTTGTTCACGAATGTTGTTCATGAACATTGCTCATGAACGTTAGCGAGCTGAACACATATGCGTCCAAGCCAGCGTTCTGAAAACCGTACCGGACCGGCCGGTCGGACAGGTTGAACCGGGAACCGGCTAGATTTCTGGTCCGAGTTGACTCTGAAAACCGGCTACTCAAGAACCGGATGCGAACCTTTCTGAACCGGTCGGGAATCGGCGAACCGGACAAACCGGAAAAACCGGGCAAATCGGCTTGGTTTATTTTATTTTTCATTTTTTGAATTTTTTTCCCTTTTGTAGTTTTGCTTTCTTACTGAAAAATAAAAATTGAAAAACAAAATGTTAAAAACCTAGTTTGCTTTCACCCAAAGTCTCAAACGAACAAACTTGCTGTTTGCTTGCAAGAGAGCCACCGTAACTAGCCTCTTGTCGCCTCGCCGCGCCGCCCTGCCTCCGCTAGCCTCGCCTCACCGCCACTAGACTCGCCCCATCTCCAGCCTCGTTGCGCCGTCGTGCTGGCATATGAAGTCAGCAATATATGACATATTTGAAAGTGTAATTTTGCATGTGCTTTACTAGTGTCCCCTGTTTAAGTGTTTATGAGTGAATAAATGCTATCGTGATATAGTTTTAACTTCTAATAAGATTCCTCAATTCATATCCAGATTTCTTGAATCCAATGGTTTTAAACTTGAATTTTTCTTTGAAACTAATCTTTTTTTAAGAATATCGTACTGAGTTGCTGACAAAAGCATATCACATGCTCGACCTAGTTGATCTAATCTTGAAGAAAGTAGTTGGATAAGTTGTTAGTTTCATATATTAATATAAATACATACTTTATTATATACCGGTTATATTCCGGTTTAACTCCTGGTTAAACCGGTTGAACTTCTGAACCCTTGCTCCTACCAGTTCGATGTCCGGTCCGGTTCTCAGAACCTTGGGCCATGCTTGTTCATTTAGTTAAATGAGTTGTTCAAGCTTGTTCATTTAAATGATCTTGTGTATATTGAACGAACATAAACAAGCTTTTTATCAAGCCGAGCACCAAGTTTATTCATGAACGGTCGGTTCATTTACCGCCCTAGGCTTCATTTATGTTTTTTGTTTTCTCATAAAGTTTCTCATTGTGATTGTAGGGTTAATTAATATATCCTGAACTTTAAGGATCGTATCAATTTCATTCAGAACTTCACTTTCTTGATATTTATACATATTCAAATATGTAACAGTGGTATTCGTATACTGAAATATTCTTCTAGTATTTATTTAATACCTACTCTGAGAAAAAAATACTGATTCCGCCACTTGTCTGCCCATTTACGGACCATTTCACTCATGATTTAGACGTAGTGTACTTTACTCTGATTCAGCTTTCCTTTATTGTTGTTAGTGGACAGTAAGCATTGCAATCTTGGAAATGGCTCCTCCTGAAACAAGCTCTAGACTTCCAAGCTGTGATGCGTATTTTGATGCTATCCAGTTGAAAAAGAAATTGCCATATTCTTTGCAAGAATGCCTGACTTCTGCATTTGCTGGGATTCCTGTGTCATCATTTCCAGAAGTTCCTGGAGGCAAAGGTAAATTTCGTCATTTTATCCAGACCTTCCAAGTTCAACTCTTGTATCTAACATGCAGATTCAGGTTCTTCTATTTCTTCTTCTATCCTTTTAAGAAATTGCTTCTGATTGTGTACTTTAAAGGTAATTTATTACATTGTATTTTTTTTCTTTTAAAAAGGTACTTCGGATGCATGTTCTCTAAGCGTGGTTATAAAAATAAGTCTAATTATCACTGAATAACAATAAATTGCACACCTCTTTTACAGTAATTGAGATACCAGGAGATACACCAATTGTGGAAGCAGTAAGGATTCTTTCAGAACACAATATAATGACCGCTCCTGTTATCAGAAATACTGACGGAGAGAGTAGCACCAATTGGAGGGATAGATACCTCGGAATTATTGATTATGCTGCAGTCATTCTCTGGGTTCTAGAGAACGCGGAGCTTGCAGCCATTGCTCTATCTGCAGGTTCAGCGACAACTGCAGGAGTTGGGGAAGGTGCAGCTGGTCCAATTGGAGCTGCAGCTCCTTGTGCGACTGGTTCAGCAGCAGTTTCTGGGTTAACCATTGCAGTAGGTGCAGCTGTTGGTGGTGGTGCCGCGACCATTGAGAAGGGCACAGGGAATGATTCTCTGTCACCTGATCAACACTTGGGAGATAATTTCTACAAAGTCCTTCAAGAGGAACCTTTTGGCTCTACAACAGTAAGCACTCTGTTATATTCTTATTGTTTATATTAAATGATTTACTCATCTCCTTTTATGTTCCCAGGTTAAATCAATCATGGAGTCATACCGATGGTCACCATTCCTCCCTGTTGGACTTGAGAGTTCCATGCTCATTGTCATGCTGTTGCTATCAAAGTATAGATTAAGAAGTATTCCAGTTGTTGAATCTGGCAAGTCACATGTTAAGAATTTCATCACACAGACAGCAGTTGTACGAGGTCTCCAGCAATGTGGAGGGAGGGACTGGTTTGACTGCATTGCTGCATATTCCCTTTCTGACCTTGGACTTCCTTTTATGTCATCTGAAGAGGTTACTTGCAAAGTCCTTGTGAATTATTGCAATATATATTATTGTTAAAGTAATTGAAATTGCAGGTACTAATTTGACACAAGATTGTGGTTAACTTAGTATCACATTACAGTTAAAATTTACAAGAATTTGTAACCATATTTTGTTCGCTTTATTTGCCAACAAAATTATATACAATTAGTGCATAGATTTCTGATTAATTGGGGCTTTTTATAGGTTTCCACTTTGTATGTTAAAGTTTGGGTACTCTGTTTCCATTAGTCTCTTATGGGCAGGTGCGTTGGTGCATTGTCTATATATATTAAAAGGGAAGCCTCTTCCAAAATGACTAGTCGTTTTAAAATGGAATAAGGTATGCCTCAATCCAACATGGTATTAAAGTTAACATGGTATTAGATTTAAGCCCATACATCTAAGTAATGTGTATGTGGAAGCCTGTTCAAGCTATGATGTTGTGAAGTCAAGAATGGCGGCCCATCTATATATTAGAATGATGTCCTCTCTCAAAATGACTAATCATTTTAGGATAGAATGTCCTTTGTCCCAGTTCAATATGGAATCATCTGTCACAAACTTTCTGCCACACAAGGAATTACTTCTTAACAACTTTCCTTGCCTTTTGTAACTAGTAATGTAGAGTGGAGATTCAGTTCCAACCTCATGCTAACTTTCTATCTGTTGAGCTTCTTTGTCATTCACGCATGAAATCTCCAAGATAAGTTGTTATATATACAATTTAAATATTTATACTATTTGTTTGCTTTCCTTCTGAATACTTGCATTATACCCACATAAAGCGCCTTTTCCTTAGTTTGCTGGAACAGGTTAAATAAATGTTTACTATGAGGATCAAGTGGATCAAAAAATGAATATTCTCATACTTGTGTACCGGGTGATATATAATAAGCTGCATCTGTGATTTAAATAGTTCTGTTCAGTACAATCATTCAAATATTCTGAATGTACCATTGATTGATGACAAAAAGTTCTAAGTGTAGGCATTCAGAAGATGCTTCGGCCACAATATGAACCGTAAAATTCTACAGGATACTACATGCATTTGTTTAGTTTCACATGCTTGCTTGCATCCGCTACATCTAAATTAGTAAATGTTTGATGATGAGGTCTTCAAGTTTACTATAGTTTCTGCTCAGACTTGTTTTCCTCTGTTATATTATTTTCATTGGAAGAAGATCAATTTCTGAAATTTGTATTGAATTCTCATTTTCAGGTAATCAGCATAAAAGGAGACGATCTGGTTTTAGAAGCCTTCAAAAGAATGAAGGAGAACCACATTGGTGGCCTACCTGTCATCCAGGGACCCAGACGCAAAATCATTGGCAGCATTAACATTCGAGACATCAGGGTTTTGCTGCTAAAGCCCGACTTGCTCACTAATTTTGGGTACTAAAATACTGAACTATACTTGTAGAGATTTGGTGGGCCTTCATTTTGTTAGTCAGAGAGCATTCTAATTATGTTTGTTTATAACCTGTTAAAGTAACTTAATATTGCATTGTAACTTCACCATATTCAAATTGGATAAAGAGGGGGGAAATCACATCATGCTTCAGTGGTTATATTCTTGGTCAAACTCAGAAAATATAGTATTCTGGATCCATAATCCATTCATGCTCTGATATTGGCTATAGCACTAGTTTTCTGGCTCATGGTTCTTGATGTGTTTTCAGGCATTTAACCGTAATGGATTTCCTGAAGAACTTAGAGTCGGCTGCAGAACAACTAGTGACTTGTTCACCGAATGCTTCCCTTGGAAGTGTTATTGATAGTCTAGCATCAAAATCTGTTCAAAGGATTTACGTGGTTGAAGAAGAGGAGGGTGAAATCGTTGGCGTTATTACTCTGAGGGATGTCATCTCCTGTTTCATCTTTGAGCCGCGCTTTGTGTTTGACAAATACTTTGGCTGTGCCTTGAAGGAGTTGCAGAGCCGATGAAAACATGCAAAGAAGCAAATTTTTGATCGAAAATGGAAGAGTGACGCTGGGAGCAAAGACAAGCTTCGTTTAGGTAGATCCATGGAAGAATTTTCTAATCTTTTTAATCTTTAATTTTGTAATCTTTTTAATCTTTTTGTTGGTCATGTGTAACCTTTTAGTTGAATGGTAATATCAACATTGATTTTACGTGATAAGATACAACTTTCTCGCCACTTTGACTTTGAACTGATGCATTTGTGGTTGCAGTTAGTCTTGTGTCTTGCCATTAGCGTGAATATAGAATTAAAAATAATTTAGTATTTTTATAGAATAATTTTATAAGTATAAGATTAATTATTTATTAAAAAATTTAATAAAAAAGATAATTCTTATCTTTTTTCACTTTTATATTTAGACTGTAGTATTATTTTCAAATTTATTTATATTAATTGTGTTTTGAATCGAGTTTAGTTATGTTATATTGTTTGGTCCTATTTTAATATTTTAACCATACTTGATTTTTATCTACATCTTTTGGACCACATGTCTACTTAATTTTAAGTAAATTTGAAGCTCGGAGGAAAAATTGATATTATTCGTTCATAAATGATCCAATATTATTAATATCATGATAAAATATAAATAAATAAAGAGCAATGATACGTAGCATGAATTTGTAGTATGAAATCCAATATGAATGACGTGACATTTTTTATATACGCATCTGATTGTCACTTGGACACCAACGACGATCTTTGGTCGCCGCCCCCAACCAAACTATACCTTGGGCGACATAGTGAACCCGTCGGGATCATTCTAATTAAAATGCCACGTCATTTATGTTGAATTTAATACTACAAATTCATGTTATATATCATTTATAAACTCGAGCACTAATTAAAGATGATTTAGTGATAAAATATGATTTATTCGTCTCAATAGCATTGCTAATTTATCAAAAAAAAAAAAAACTAATGAAACTATTAGCTCAGATTTTATCATGATAATACCTTATATATCAACTAACAATCCATCCGTACGGATAAACACCCACTAGGTTGCACCTATTCAAGTTGGGTACTCACAAATAAACTATTAATTGGGTGAAAAGGCGGGTCGCGATCCAATGTCGGCTGGTTCGTCAACATCCATAGGCGTGACTCATCACTGCTGGGAACAGTCCGGATCCTCTGCGCCGGACTCGTCCCTGTGCCCGTGTGCCGACTCGCCGGCGATCGCCGGCGAGTCGTCCGATCGACGATCGGACACCGTCAATAATTTTTGATCGCGTTCCCAATAAGATGATATCCTCGGAGCACGGTGAACCCGTCGAAATCGTCGCATCTGTGATGGTATCGTATTCACCGTCGAATCCGACGAGATGTCTGATGCGACGATTTCGACGGATTCACCGTGCTCCGAGGATATCATCTTATTGGGAACGACGATCAAAAATTATTGACGGTGTCCGATCGTCGATCGGACGACTCGCCGGCGATCGCCGGCGAGTCGGCACACGGGCACAGGGACGAGTCCGGCGCAGAGGATCCGGACTGCTGGGAACAGTCCGGATCCTCTGCGCCGGACTCGTCCCTGTGCCCGTGTGCCGACTCGCCGGCGATCGCCGGCGAGTCGTCCGATCGACGATCGGACACCGTCAATAATTTTTGATCGCGTTCCCAATAAGATGATATCCTCGGAGCACGGTGAACCCGTCGAAATCGTCGCATCTGTGATGGTATCGTATTCACCGTCGAATCCGACGAGATGTCTGATGCGACGATTTCGACGGATTCACCGTGCTCCGAGGATATCATCTTATTGGGAACGACGATCAAAAATTATTGACGGTGTCCGATCGTCGATCGGACGACTCGCCGGCGATCGCCGGCGAGTCGGCACACGGGCACAGGGACGAGTCCGGCGCAGAGGATCCGGACTGCTGGGAACAGTCCGGATCCTCTGCGCCGGACTCGTCCCTGTGCCCGTGTGCCGACTCGCCGGCGATCGCCGGCGAGTCGTCCGATCGACGATCGGACACCGTCAATAATTTTTGATCGCGTTCCCAATAAGATGATATCCTCGGAGCACGGTGAACCCGTCGAAATCGTCGCATCTGTGATGGTATCGTATTCACCGTCGAATCCGACGAGATGTCTGATGCGACGATTTCGACGGATTCACCGTGCTCCGAGGATATCATCTTATTGGGAACGACGATCAAAAATTATTGACGGTGTCCGATCGTCGATCGGACGACTCGCCGGCGATCGCCGGCGAGTCGGCACACGGGCACAGGGACGAGTCCGGCGCAGAGGATCCGGACTGCTGGGAACAGTCCGGATCCTCTGCGCCGGACTCGTCCCTGTGCCCGTGTGCCGACTCGCCGGCGATCGCCGGCGAGTCGTCCGATCGACGATCGGACACCGTCAATAATTTTTGATCGTCGTTCCCAATAAGATGATATCCTCGGAGCACGGTGAATCCGTCGAAATCGTCGCATCAGACATCTCGTCGGATTCGACGGTGAATACGATACCATCACAGATGCGACGATTTCGACGGGTTCACCGTGCTCCGAGGATATCATCTTATTGGGAACGCGATCAAAAATTATTGACGGTGTCCGATCGTCGATCGGACGACTCGCCGGCGATCGCCGGCGAGTCGGCACACGGGCACAGGGACGAGTCCGGCGCAGAGGATCCGGACTGTTCCCAGCAGTCCGGATCCTCTGCGCCGGACTCGTCCCTGTGCCCGTGTGCCGACTCGCCGGCGATCGCCGGCGAGTCGTCCGATCGACGATCGGACACCGTCAATAATTTTTGATCGTCGTTCCCAATAAGATGATATCCTCGGAGCACGGTGAATCCGTCGAAATCGTCGCATCAGACATCTCGTCGGATTCGACGGTGAATACGATACCATCACAGATGCGACGATTTCGACGGGTTCACCGTGCTCCGAGGATATCATCTTATTGGGAACGCGATCAAAAATTATTGACGGTGTCCGATCGTCGATCGGACGACTCGCCGGCGATCGCCGGCGAGTCGTCCGATCGACGATCGGACACCGTCAATAATTTTTGATCGTCGTTCCCAATAAGATGATATCCTCGGAGCACGGTGAATCCGTCGAAATCGTCGCATCAGACATCTCGTCGGATTCGACGGTGAATACGATACCATCACAGATGCGACGATTTCGACGGGTTCACCGTGCTCCGAGGATATCATCTTATTGGGAACGCGATCAAAAATTATTGACGGTGTCCGATCGTCGATCGGACGACTCGCCGGCGATCGCCGGCGAGTCGGCACACGGGCACAGGGACGAGTCCGGCGCAGAGGATCCGGACTGTTCCCAGCAGTCCGGATCCTCTGCGCCGGACTCGTCCCTGTGCCCGTGTGCCGACTCGCCGGCGATCGCCGGCGAGTCGTCCGATCGACGATCGGACACCGTCAATAATTTTTGATCGTCGTTCCCAATAAGATGATATCCTCGGAGCACGGTGAATCCGTCGAAATCGTCGCATCAGACATCTCGTCGGATTCGACGGTGAATACGATACCATCACAGATGCGACGATTTCGACGGGTTCACCGTGCTCCGAGGATATCATCTTATTGGGAACGCGATCAAAAATTATTGACGGTGTCCGATCGTCGATCGGACGACTCGCCGGCGATCGCCGGCGAGTCGGCACACGGGCACAGGGACGAGTCCGGCGCAGAGGATCCGGACTGTTCCCAGCAGTCCGGATCCTCTGCGCCGGACTCGTCCCTGTGCCCGTGTGCCGACTCGCCGGCGATCGCCGGCGAGTCGTCCGATCGACGATCGGACACCGTCAATAATTTTTGATCGTCGTTCCCAATAAGATGATATCCTCGGAGCACGGTGAATCCGTCGAAATCGTCGCATCAGACATCTCGTCGGATTCGACGGTGAATACGATACCATCACAGATGCGACGATTTCGACGGGTTCACCGTGCTCCGAGGATATCATCTTATTGGGAACGCGATCAAAAATTATTGACGGTGTCCGATCGTCGATCGGACGACTCGCCGGCGATCGCCGGCGAGTCGGCACACGGGCACAGGGACGAGTCCGGCGCAGAGGATCCGGACTGTTCCCAGCAGTCCGGATCCTCTGCGCCGGACTCGTCCCTGTGCCCGTGTGCCGACTCGCCGGCGATCGCCGGCGAGTCGTCCGATCGACGATCGGACACCGTCAATAATTTTTGATCGTCGTTCCCAATAAGATGATATCCTCGGAGCACGGTGAATCCGTCGAAATCGTCGCATCAGACATCTCGTCGGATTCGACGGTGAATACGATACCATCACAGATGCGACGATTTCGACGGGTTCACCGTGCTCCGAGGATATCATCTTATTGGGAACGCGATCAAAAATTATTGACGGTGTCCGATCGTCGATCGGACGACTCGCCGGCGATCGCCGGCGAGTCGGCACACGGGCACAGGGACGAGTCCGGCGCAGAGGATCCGGACTGTTCCCAGCAGTCCGGATCCTCTGCGCCGGACTCGTCCCTGTGCCCGTGTGCCGACTCGCCGGCGATCGCCGGCGAGTCGTCCGATCGACGATCGGACACCGTCAATAATTTTTGATCGTCGTTCCCAATAAGATGATATCCTCGGAGCACGGTGAATCCGTCGAAATCGTCGCATCAGACATCTCGTCGGATTCGACGGTGAATACGATACCATCACAGATGCGACGATTTCGACGGGTTCACCGTGCTCCGAGGATATCATCTTATTGGGAACGCGATCAAAAATTATTGACGGTGTCCGATCGTCGATCGGACGACTCGCCGGCGATCGCCGGCGAGTCGGCACACGGGCACAGGGACGAGTCCGGCGCAGAGGATCCGGACTGCATTCCCAGGGGCCAGGGGGAGGGGCTCAACCATCCACCCTCCGTTTCAGATCCAAAAGGAGATCGCCGCCCCTTCCCAACGGTCCAGATTTCCTGCACCGTCTTCCACGCCTGCGGTGGAGTTAGTGGCATCCCCGTTCCGTTACAGCCATGCTCTCTATATATAATCAATTGTCGAGATATCAACGGCGATCGATCGAAGAAGTAAACGACGGGCCACGCTGTCTCGTGCACCGCTTTTGGTCGGCGCGCCCTCCCTCAGCTCACGTTCCTCCACGGAATCCTCGAGAAATAATAGCTCCGCAATTGCAATCAATGGCCGGTTCACTGATCCATCCCATTAATGTGATTTCATAGCCATTTCCCCCCTTCTCTGATCCACTCCTGCTTGCCTGGTTTTAGGCGAATCCTTCTTCGGCCATGTCGACCAGGAGGCGAACTTTGCTCAAGGTTATCGTTCTCGGCGACAGCGGGTAAGGGGTTCCTCATCTTTGTTCCCTCCATCTTGATCTCGCCTTCTTACCTTGGATCCCTCCGTTTGGCTTCCTAGGTTTTGGCTGTCTCCTTTACCAATTGTCTGACTCTTATTTGGTCTATTTGTTTTGATGTGTAGTGTTGGAAAGACGTCGCTGATGAACCAGTATCCTTCGCCATCCTGTTTGTTTATCATCTTCTGTAAATCTGAGGTTTCCCTTACATTTTATAATTACTGATGTGGACTGTTTTTTTTTCCTTTTATTTGTCTTTTTTTTTTTCGTAAACATGAAATGTCAATTACCTAGAATTGCACTCCCGTTGTTATTTCACTGCAAACCAGAGATACGCGAGTTTCTGATCTCGGATTTATGGTGGTTATGGGTCGTTGTCGAACAATTTCTTCATGGTCTAATTGTTCTGTAGTCTTCTATCTGCATTTAGTGGTCTCTTAAACCTCACTATTAGATATGTGCACAAAAAGTTCACGCAGCAGTATAAGGCCACCATTGGCGCTGATTTTGTCACCAAGGAAATTTTAGTTGATGACAGACTCGTTACCTTGCAGGTGAGTTTGAAATTGAACGAACCATCTGCAAGCTTCTTATTCGTTCCCACATTTAGTGTTTGAATTGTGCATCATTTTGTGGTTTAGATCTGGGATACTGCAGGACAAGAAAGATTCCAGAGTCTTGGTGTTGCATTTTACAGAGGAGCTGACTGCTGCGTCTTGGTCTATGATGTTAATGTCCGAAGATCATTTGACACTCTTGATAACTGGCATGATGAATTTCTTAATCAGGTCCATAGTATTATCTTTTTGGCTTTCTAGCCTAACTTGGCATTTTTTAATTCTAACTTTGTATATCTTAATGCTTTTGTTTGTTGATTTTTCAAAATATAAGCCCTTTTCTGATATTAGTTTTAAATACACCAGGATCTTTTTGGATTAATCATGAATTGACTCACCATACTAACCAAGTAGCCAATGTCAGGTCTCGACTCTTGTGTGGGATAAGTATATGAGTTTTCCCACACATCTCTGGTATCTACATTTCCTATAGTCTTCTTTGGTTCCTAGTTTGATCATCCAAGCATTTTCGTTTCTTTTAGAAGGTCTAGGATATATTTTTGTTGAGAGTCTCAGATTCTTGCATTTGATCGAGCTATTTCCATTCCAAGAAAATACCTGAGACTTTCCAAATATTTGATTTTGAATTCTTTGGCTACTTGGCTCTTGGGTGTGCTTCTCTATTGCTTAAGATCTATTGGTAGAATAATATCTTCCATGTAGACAATAAGGATGGTGATTCTCCTTTGAGATGAACATTTAACAAAGAGGGTGTTATTCGTCTGACATTGTAGACAGCCACATTGCTTGACTACTCTCTCAACTTTGTCAAACCAAGCTCTTGGAGATTGTTTGAATTGATATAATAATCGTTTCAGCCTATGAAGTTTGTTGATTACAACTTGAACTCCTGGATTTGAATCCAGGAGGGATGCTTATGTAAACTTCTTTCGTTGGGACTTCATTGAGGAAAGCGTTCTTGGCATCTAATTGATGAAGTGGTCACTTTAAATTTGCACACCCAGAAATACTCCCAAACTGTGTTCAATTTGGCTATAGGAGTGAAAGCTTCTTCATAATCAATTCCATAAGATTGTGTGGATCCTTTTGCAATGAGTTGAGTCTTGAATCAATTAACACTTCTATCTTCTTTGTATTTAATTATGAAGATCTAATTGTAATCTACAAGACACTTTCAAGATGGTAGCTTACTGAGCTTCCGTGTTCCCTTTTTCTCTAGTGCTCATATTTATTCTTCAAGAACAACCTTCCATTTCAGTATTGTGAGAGCTTCTCGTATGTATTTAGGAACCTGTGTTTGATCTAGACTTATCACAAAAGCCTTTGTACTTGTTAGATAGTCCCCCATATGGCACAAAGTTATACATTGGAAATTTTGTGCATTCTCTAACACCCTTTATTTTTGCAATAGGAAGATCACCATCTTTAAAAGACACAAATTAGAGTTACCTTATGGATCTTTTGATCTCTGAGTCCGGTTTCAATTCATGGATCTGCTCAAGGAGTACTTACTGCTCTATCTCCCTTGAATTCTTTTCCCTCCTAGTATAGGTGATGAGGTCATTGTTGTTTTCGAATTGATTAATGTGGAATGAAGGCTAGAAAGACTTGGGATTTCGTTTGGCTGAATAACATATAGAGAAGAGGAAATGTGTGGAAAAGAAATATTTAGAGGTTCAGACATTTCTGCAGGTGAGTCAAAAGTATGGGACCATGAATTTATTTTAGTGAGTAGGGACAATCTCTATCCGAGTATTGGCTGGATTTGATGAAGTGTGGGGAATATCTAGGTCAGTGTCCTCCGTATTGATAACCCAAAGTTGATACTCTTATGTGAAACTATTTTTCCTTGAATGTCAGATTTGGGACTATTCTTCCTTGAATGCCAGATTTGGGATAATATAGCTGATGTTTAATAAATGTAACATCCATGGAGCTATAAAATTTTCTTGTGATTGGAAATAATATTTGTACTATTTTTGATAGGAAGAATAACCCAAGAAAATATACCTAATAGCTCTAGAATCAAGGTTTCCCTAGTGTTGGCTACGGATATAGATAAAAGTAGAACAACCAAGCAACCCGAGAGGGATGGATGGAGATATTAGCTGCGCAGTTGAGTGTGTTTTAAGTAGGATCTGACATGGGTTTTGTGTAGGATCGATATGTTTGCTAGGGGGGGTGAATAGCAATTTTCGAATCCCTTTCTTCCTACACGGTTAGTTGCACAGCGGAATATACAATAAAAACAATAAAACAAATACTAACCAATGCTAACACGGAAGATTTACTTGGTATCCATCCCGGACGGGTGACTAATCCAAGAATCCGTCGGTGGATCAATCCCCGGATAACCTCCGGCTAGCCCTCGTCACTCCTTGTGGGTAGAGAAACCTCGCCACAATCTCTTGGACACTATCTGGGCACAAAAGACTACTAACTCACTTTACCCAAGCGAGTTTCGTCAAGAGTCTCAGCCCAAACCGAGTTCTCTTTAAATAGGACTCGGGCTGAAAACCCTCGCTGGCAGTCGACTGCTCCTAGGGCAGTCGACTGCCCCACTCAGAATTCGACTGTTAACACCCCAACGTTCGAATTCTGCCAGCTCACCAGCCGCTACAAGTCGACTGCTCCCAAGGCAGTCGACTGGTCCCTTACTAATCCTAGGTTTACACTCCCCGAGTACATTTCACTCCGCACTCGACCCCTAGGACTTCCCGAGTACAATTACATAGCACTCGTACCCTCACGACTTGACTGACTCCTCCTTCGTAGCCTCGACTGTTGCCTTCGCACCCTCTTCATCTTCGGCTCCCGTCCCTCGGATGCACGAAAGCCTCCAGCTTGCCTCCATGCCATCCTTCACGCATGCCTCGAAGTCTGCGCCCATCAGCTCATCGTCCCTGCTCTCCAAGGTCCCTCGGATGCGCACGCAAGCCTCCAGCTTGCCTCCATGCCATCCTTCACCGTACTGAGGCCGTCCAGTCAAGTACATATGTGTAACCTGTGTTGGATCGAGAAAACCGATAGAGGGGGGGTGAATATCGGAAATCGTTCGGAATTTCGTAAAGAGCAATTGCATAGCGGAAGTAAAAATAAACACAACACAGAGACACAGTCGATTTTACTTGATTCGGAGCTTGTGTGGACTCCTACTCCAAGGCCCACGGTCGTTGACCGTTTACTTTGGGCAATTCTATATGAAGCGCAATAATAGTTACAGAATTTGGTTACAAAGTAAGTGCACGAAAATAATAATAAAGAATTGCGCTCTTCGTTACCGACGTCCGGAGTGTATTGACTTTTTTGGGGCAGCGGGACGTCGTCGGCTCGAGTTGGAGTGTTTCCGGAGCAAGGCACGAGTGTAGAAGAGCTTTGAGGCGTTGAAAGAATTGATCATTGGAAGCCTTGGTCGAGGGCCCTTTATATAGGGCCAGGGGGCGCCCGGGACGTCGGGGGCGCCCCCCACGTGGCCTTTGATCCGCAAAGGTCTCGGTCAGCGTCTATCCTCTGGATCCGCTTTGATCGGGGCGCCCGGAGCGCTCGGGGCGCCCGGATTGACCGGGTCAAGCGTTATTTGCTTGGCTTCGATGGCTTCTGGTTCGAGGCATGCGCATGGGGGCGCCCGGGACGCTGGGGGCGCCCGGGAGCAGCGGGGGCGCCCGGGAGCACGGGGGCGCCTCGCCCAGCAGCTGTTCGAACCCTTTTTTCTTTGACTTGTTTTGTATGCACCTTGGGGGCGCCCGGGACACTCCGGGCACCCTACTCAGCCATTGCCTCTCTCCTTTGAGGCTTTCTAAGCTGCAGACACACGTTCCTTCGGTCCTGCATCCAGGGTTAGTCCAAAACACAATGCAACAATAAAATATTTATTTATACAGCCTTAGCTGTCTTGGTTCTGACTTTGGTCTCCAAAATGGAGCCCTAGGTCGAACCGACGCCTACTGTTCCCTCGACGGGGAACGCGTCCTCACCTACTCCTCTCGGGAGAGTTTACCTGATGCCAACCGCTCCTTTGGTTGGACTTTTGCCTGACGGTCCTTTGTCAGGTCTTGGATACTGGCAGTCCTTCGCCAGTTGCCTAGCAGTTCTTCGCTAGGGCTTAGATACTGGCTGTCCTTCGCCAGTTGCCTAGCAGTCCTTCGCTAGGGCTTGGATACTGGCAGTCCTTCGCCAATTGCCTAGCAGTCCTTCGCTAGGACTTTACTACTGGCAGTCCTTCGCCAGTTGCCTAGCAGTCCTTCGCTAGGACTTTATCTCTGCACACTAGAGTAACTTGTTAGAAACACAAGTAAGACTTAACTTTTGACCTCTGTTGCCATTATCAAAACACAGGTTTGACTTTAGTGCATTCTGCACCAACAACCTGTACATCCTGCACACTCAACATACACATATGAGAACACAAGAGAAACCTAACTTAAACCCTTTGCCCAAACATCAAAACACTTGGTCACTTCGGACCACAGATTGCTTCAACAATCTCCCCCTTTTTGATGTTTGGCAATACGTTTAAGTTAGGGAAAGCAAGATAGTAGTCAGTAGCAAAAACAATGCTAAACAAATGCATATGCAATGCAAAACTGGATCCTATCCCAAGGCATCCCACACCTAATCTTCCAAGTTAGGAATTTCCACACCTAGCCCTCCAAGCTAGGACTTTTCACACCTAACTCTTCAAGTAAGGAATTTCTACACCTAGCCCTCCAAGCTAGGACTTTTTACACCTAACCTCTCAAAGTTAGGAATTTTCCACAAAACAGGCTTTTTAAGGCTTCTCCCAAGCTCCCCTTACACTGAACTTACAAAGGCTTTTTAAAACCTCTCCAAGGTTCCTCTTACGTCAAGAATGGAGCAACCATGCTCCCCCTTTGTCTTAGCTCCCCCTAAACCTAGGGTTTCTTGCAAAGGTAAGTTTGGTTTCCCAACTTAGACCCAAACTTCTCTCCCTTTGTCATACATCAAAAAGTCCCCAATAATATCCCAATTATTGGTTCTTTGAATCTCTAATGATCATAAACAATGTGCACGAGCCTCCCATACACTTGTTTTCCATCATTAAAACCCAAGTCAGCTGCTGGATACCCACACCAGCCCTGACCAGTCGACTGCCCCTGTTGGCAGTCGACTGATACTCTGATTTCTTAGTTTTCTGGCCAATTTCAAAATTGCGCCAGAAATTTCACAAATCTCCAAAAGTTCTCAAATTTCGAGGAGAACTTTGTGGTACCCATACTTATTTGGGAAAAATACATTTCACAATGTATCTATCACCGTTCCCAAGTTGGACACAAAACCCAAAAACTAGCTAAAGACTTCAATCAACTCTTTGACCTAAAGTCCTAGTTTTGGTCTTTACTTGATGTTTCTGCCTATGTCAACCCACAATGCATCCCTAGCATTGATTTACATGACATTTATACATTAAAAACCAATTTTCATGCTTTATGACCCCAATGCCACATTTCCAAGCATGAAACACATTTCTAATGTGTCAAAACCCAAAATTTTCTATGAAAATCAAGGCAACTAGGAGGCAACCTCCCCCTTAACCCATGCCTTCTCCCAATTTCCATTTTCCAAGGTCAAGTTCTACTCAACTTGACACCATAATACCAAGGTCAAGTTTCACCAAACTTAACACCATAAACTCAAACTAGGTTCTATCCAACCTAACACCAAGTTCTTCTTCCTTGGACACTATTAAATGATTGCCCCCAAGCAATCTTATCCCTAGTGCCAACAAGAACTCAACACAACCTTAAACACTCTAAAGGTTTGCAAGCACATTTGCTAGGGTATGCCCTATCCTAGAAAAATATGGTTTTATGAAATGTATCAAATGTGCTTGACTTTGGTACATTTCTCTAATTTCCTTAGACATGGTCATTTTGTATCAACTTTGAAATTTAAACATAATGCCATGTGTTTGCCAATTTCATTCATTGTCATTTCTCACACGAAATTATCCTTAATGCTTCCCTTTGTCATCTCCTAGAGAAACTTATCAATCTTCCTTGATTTTCAAGATATCAACAAAGCCTTATTAAATCATGGGATAATACTTCATTCAAGGAATATGAAATTATAACCAAGAGTTTTAATCCAAAACCATATCCTATAATCCAATTTTGCAATTTCTCACTACCCAATATCCCCTTTTAGCTTACTCTCATGGACTAGTCGACTGCCCAAATGGCAGTCGACTGCCAAAATGTACAGAGAGTTTTTAGGCTGAGACCAGTCGACTGGTACCTGATTTTCAGGTTTTTCAGTCCAATTTCAGAAATGCCTAGATAATTCCACATATCCCCAAAAATTATGAAATTTCGTGGAGAGATTTGTGGGCCCAATGTCTACTTGGGAAAAATACGGTTCCAAACAAATGTACTCCGGATCCTAAGATTGGCACGAAACTCAACTTATCTAAATTGTATCATTTTAACTCCTCCAAAAGTTCTAATTTAGGCTTTTCCTTGATGTATTTTCTCATTTCTGACCATGATACATTTCTATCATTGAGTTATATGGTGTTCACACATCAAAACCTAATTTTACCCAATATAACCTTATTTTCACTATTCTCTCCCTAAATTCCCTTTTAATGTGCCAAAAACTAGGATTAAGGCTTACCCAAGTCTTCCAACCCTTTTTAGCACATTTCACCTATTTTCCTAGGAGAAAAACTCTTGAGATTCATTTACCATGGACCCCAGAGGCTCCTAGAGCTCCCCCTTGAGCTCTGAGCCTTAGCCACCTCCCTAAGTGACTTAACCCATACTAGACCACACCGGTGAGTCTCCGGTGATTCTTGGCCTACAAAACGAACCCTCTTAACCTTAGACACCTTGTCTTTGGTTAAGTCATTCTTTTTCCCTTTTGATGACACTCCCTTGTCATCCTTGGACTTTCCCTCCTTGCCATGATTATATGCTTCCCCAGCATATTTCTTTCCATTTGCCTTGGAGGTCTTAGACCGGTATCCCAAACCCGATCTATCATAGTTAGGTTTTAAACTACCCAACACCATGTCTAAGCTCTTAGATCCAACCGTGAATCTTTCTAGGGTCTTTTCTAATGTATCAAGCCTTGCCCTCAAGGCTTGATTTTTCCTTTCTAGAGTTCTAACCTTGGAACCCATATGTCCACCTTGGACATTCCCAGGACTACCCATTTTCCTAGGCACATTCCTTCCCTTTTTGGGATTAGTGCCATGATCCTTAAGTCTAGAGGTCTTGGGTTGATCATGATGCATGTTTTTCCTAGGGTTATGATCTACCTTGTTAATCCTAGTCCTATCATTATATTTGAAACCAAAATTATACACCATTAAGCAATTTTTGTTAATTTTAGCATGCATGGATGAATGATTAACATGATTTTTAATATGCAAAGAGGAACTTGAAATTGAATTACATTTTGGCTTAAGGTTAGGAGTTACCTTCCTTACCTTTGGAGTTTCTCCTTGATGTGAGTTTCTTCTCTTCTTCCTTTCTTCTTTCTCCCATCTCCTCAAGTGCTCCATTTTCTTTAGCTCACTTTTTCTAAGGCACTTGGTGTGGTAGTGTCCTAGCTCTCCACACATGAAGCATCGGATTTTCTTCCTTTTTTCGTCGGCTTCTCCAATCCTACACTTCATGTTAGATTTAAATGGAATTGAAATGAGTGTAGAGAGTACCTCCTTTTTCTTACCAATTGGACACTTATCCTTGTAGTGCCCCTTTTCGTTGCAACCAAAACATGTAATATGGTCCTTGGTCTTGGCTTTGGTGGAGGTAGAGGCTAGGTTGACTTCTTTTTCAACCTTTGATGATGTGGATGCCTCCTCTTGATCTGGTACGGTTGAGGGTCTCTCCTTTCCCTCAATTCTTGAAATCGATACCTCCTCTTCTTCTCTTGAGGAGGTTGATGATCTTTCACTCTCTCCCTCACTTGAAGATGTAGATACTTCCTTTTCTTCTTCTTCTTCTCCTTGACTCATTTGACCTTGTGTAGGACTTTCATGATATTCTTTCAATTTGCTCCATAATTCACATGCATTTTGATATGCCCCTACACAACTCTAAATTTTGTTAGGCACAATATCAATCAATATATCCATTACCTTTTCATTTGCCCTTGCTTGTTCTTGTTGCTCTTGATTCCAATACCTAGGTCTAAGCCTCTTCCCGTGCTTATCCTTTGGAATCTCGAAGGGCTCTTCAAGCGCGATCCGAAGGTCCCACTCTATTCTGAACCATGCCTCCATTCTCGCTTTCCAATATCCGAAATTCTCATGGTCGTAGGCCGGCGGAGTGTAGATGTCGTCCCCAACTTATCTTCCATTTTCTTTTCCCTCTAGCGTGTGCTCCCTCGGCGGTTAGTCCGATCAAGAGCGGTCCTTCGCTCTGATACCAATTATAGGATCGATTGTGTTTGCTAGAGGGGGGGGGTGAATAGCAATTTTCGAACCCCTTTCTTCCTACACGGTTAGTTGCACAGCAGAATATATAATAAAAACAATAAAACAAATACTAACCAATGCTAACACGGAAGATTTACTTGGTATCCACCCCGGACGGGTGACTAATCCAAGAATCCGTCGGTTGATCAATCCCCGGATAACCTCCGGCTAGCCCTCATCGCTCCTTGTGGGTGGAGAAACCTCGCCACAATCTCTTGGACACTATCTGGGCACAAAAGACTACCAACTCACTTTACCCAAGCGAGTTTCGTCAAGAGTCTCAGCCCAAACCGAGTTCTCTTTAAATAGGACTCGGGCTGAAAACCCTCGCTGGCAGTCGAATGCTCCCAGGGCAGTCGACTGCCCCACTCAGAATTCGACCGTTAACACCCCAACGTTCGAATTCTGCCAGCTCACCAGCTGCTACCAGTCGACTGCTCCCAGGGTAGTCGACTGGTCCCTTAGTAGTCCTAGGGTTACACTCCCCGAGTACATTTCACTCCGCACTCGACCTCTAGGACTTCCCGAGTACAATTACACAACACTCGTACCCTCACGACTCAACTGACTCCTCCTCCGCAGCCTCGACTGTTGCCTTCGCGTCTTCTTCATCTTCGGCTTCCGTCCCTCGGATGCACGTAAGCCTCCAGCTTGCCTTCATGCCATCCTTCACGCATGCTTCGAAATCCGCGCCCATCAGCTCATCGTCCCTGCTCTCCAAGGTCCCTCGGATGCGCACGCAAGCCTCCAGCTTGCCTCCATGTCATCCTTCACCGTACTGAGGCCGTCCAGTCAAGTCCATATGTGTAACCTGTACATCCTGCACACTCAACATACACATATGAGAACACAAGGAAAACCTAACTTAAACCCTTTGCCCAAACATCAAAACACTTGGTCACTCCGGACCACAGATTGCCTCAACATTTTGGAATTTTAGGACTCAAGATCAAAAGCTCTTAAAAGTATTCTATTTATGAGGATATGAGATTAAAAGATATTAGAGTTACCTTGTGGATCTTCTGATCTCGACTCCAGTTCCAATTATAGGATCCATGTCACATCAGACTGATATGAAATCTTTTGATATGAGATATGAGATGTTCTGTATGTTTTAAGGCATTAGATTTCTGAAGTAGCTTGCAATGAGTATGGCTTCCCCTAATACTATTTTGGTCTAGTTATAGAGAACATAAGAGATTGGACTACTTCTAGGAGATGTCTGTATCTTCTTTTGGCTATATCAGTTTGTTGAAATGTGTCAACCCAAGAGGTTAGATGAATAATCCCTCGACTTATTATGTAATCACTAAGAATGGATGCAAAATATTCCTTTGCATTGTCTATTCTCAAAATTTATATTTGTGGTTTGGAATTGAGTTTGAACCATGGCATTGCATTTTTAAAATATTGGACTTACCTCTTTTTTTTTTCTTTCATTAGGAAAACCAATGAAAAACATTGTGATTTTTTGTAAGGTAGGTTAAGATAACAATTTCAAACATATATTGTGAGTTGACAAATTTTATATCGAAAGTTGTTTGGATTTTTATCATTGAAAAGATATGGTAAAAGGTAAAAAATAAAGGAGAAATACAAAATTGTGTGAATTATAGCTGCACTAAGTAGATGAATCATACCATGAAATAAGAAAAAAATGATAGATGAAAATTAAGGAAACTAATGTGATCGAAAATTAATTTAGATTCATGCCTAAAAGTTTGACGATAGAAGCTATTCATTTTCTTTCACAACTAATTGAAAAATATTGAGAAATGAAGCAAGACTTGCATATTCATTGACCCAAAAAAAGATTATGAATATGATAAAGTTCTAAGGAAAATTATGAAGAGAATTATAGAAAAGAAAGGTGTATATATTAAGACAATTGAAGATATGTATCATGATGTAATGACAAGCTTGAACACTCTAGGTGCATTAACTGAAGCGTTTTCTAAAACATAGGATTGCATCAACAATCAACTTTAAGTCCTTATCTTTTTGCATTAGTTATGGATGAATATACTAGGCACATCCAAGATAAGTTATCATGGTATATATTTATAGAAAATATTGTTTTGATCAATGAGACTTGTGAAGGGGGAAATGCTAAATTAGAATCTTGGCGGGGACGTCGAAAGTTAAAGGTTTTAGATTTAGTAGAGTAAAAAATAGAATATATGAAATTTAAATTTAGTAGTAGACATAACAAAAAGGAGTGTTGGCGTGGCGATAAAGTCATTGTCGTGTAATCTTGTGGTAACAGGTTGGAATAGCATAAACAACTTCTAGTAATATAAGGTAAGGCTGCGTACAATCAATTCAATTCAATATGGTCTGACTCGGCCGCGACCTGCATTCTCAGGAATTTCATGCACTGGGCTGCTCTTAGTAGTAGACGTAGCAAGATAATTGTTAAGATCGGAGATGATGGGTTATTTATAAGTGAAAATTTTAAGTATTTAAGATTATTTTTGTAAAAAGATAGAGGGGTAGATAGACAAGTTTTATATACAAGCAGAATGATTGAAATATAGAAGCACGTTAGGTTTTTTTGTTTATTGTAATCGTGAGATAATTTTAAAACTTAAAGGAAAGTTATATAAAATGACAGTTGAATTTGCTATGTTATATAAAGTCAAATGTTAAGCTATGAAATGAGCACACAAGCAAAGATAAGGATGTTAAGGTATGTGCAAATATGATAAGAAATGAGAATATTAGAGAGAATGTTGAAGTTGCACCTATTGAGGAAAAACTTTGAGAAACGTGTTTAAGATGATATGAATATATATTTAAGTGACTAATAAACACTCCTATTAGGTGATGTGAGACCATGACAAAAACACAGTTTAATCGAGGAAGAGGAAGAAGAAGAGGAAGAACAAAGAAGAATTAGTTAACAACGATAAAATAGGGTAAAATTCATTTAAATATAGAAAATGATATAATAGAGATCAAGTCTAATGGCGTAATAGGATCCATATAGCTGACTCCACTTAGTAGGATAAAAGTTTTGGTTGGTGTTGTTTTTGTAGTAGTATTCACCTAAAGTAGTTTGAGTCTAAAGCATTCTTTAGCATTGTCACTCATCTTCCTTGAATCTAAGACTTAAAATTCACAAGAAATTGGAAAAACTTTAGTGACACAATTGTGATCAGTGGGTCTACTAACTGATTAAGTGATAGTAAATTGCACTTTAATTGAACCACTAAACAGACAAAGTTGAGTGTTAGATCTTTTAAAAAGTTTACTTTTGTGGTTCCAATCACTTTGGTAAGTGATCCATCTACTATACTAACCACAACTGCTGCATAGGTTAAAAGTTGTTACACTCTATGTATCTCCAGTCATGCGATCTAAATCCACAATCCATAAATTCGTATTAATTTTCATTGTTCGATCTTGTTCCATGAATGTTCTTTGTACATATCAACTTGTTGCCAATAGTTTGTGAGTGTTGAATGCCACATGAATATTATCACACGTCACATGTAAGATATTATGGAGGAACTAAGACTTTTGTGGATATTTTGGATGGTATGGACAAAGAAAATATTGAATGCACTTGTACATACTTGGAAGACGGTGTACGAGCGCAATTTTAGCCCTAAGATTTTTTGGTAATTAGAGGGTGCTATGGTACTGGATAGATTTTGGTGGTAAATTTTTATTCAACTTAATCAAAAACACATTCTTCAATCCTACTTATAGATGATGCTACATCTAGAAAATAAGGAACGATAGCTTATCGAATAGTTTAAAAACAGCAACAACTAAAACAGGAATATATATATATATATATATTATATATATATATATATATATAGTTGCTAGTACATCCAAGGATTGTTTAGAAGTTTACATTAGGAAGTGAGCAGTGAAGGGGAGCCTTGGCTCAACAATAAAGTTGCTCACGTGTGACCTGATCATAGTGGTCATGAGTTTAAGCTGCGAAAATAATATTTAGAATGCAAGATAAGGCTGCGTACAATAGATCTTTCCTTGGGACTCGCATTAGCAAGAGTTTAGTGTACCAGGCTGCCCTTTTTACGCACGGAAGTCAGAATATTCTCATTATATATTTTTAAAAATATCATTATCATCTACTAAGAAGAGCTGGATCTCCTAAGTGAGTAGATATGAAAATGTTATAGATGCCCCCGGGGTAATGATGCAATGGTTAGGCCCTCCAATGGATAACTAAGGGATCTAAGGTTTGAATCTCAACTGTGGCGCATTGTAGGAGATTTTCTCTCTATGAGAAGTGGGCCTAAGAATGTTGACCATCTGGATGAGCCTCAATGAGCGCTTCCTGATTTACCTTGGTGGCCGGTAGAAAATTTCTATGGGGTCAGGCCGTCATCCCCAAGATTAGTTGGTTTGAAGAGCTAGATACCTGGTGCCAATTAAAAAATATATTATAGATCTTCAAACAAAGACCTTAAGCAAAGAATATTTATTTGAAGTTAAGGAGTTTTTTTTGGTGCCTGTTGGATTTTATCAAACTTTTCTAGTGCCAATTTGCAAAGTTCTTCTCCTATATAATTCTAATAATAGATAGATTATGTTGATGAGTTTTACCATAAAACACAACATGGTGATTGAGAAGAATGTGTTGTGAATTGAAAATTTTTTGAAAATCAGTTTGGTTTTGTGCATGGAAGATCAAATATATATCAAGTCATGTATTGGTTTACCACATTTTGACAGTAGGCTTGGCATTGTTGCTGACATCTTAACAGTTGACTTGTGGTGTCATAGCTGATATCTAAAAACTTGCTTGCTAATTTAACATTGCTTGACAGAGCGTAGTTATCTAATTTAGATGAATAAGTTTTGACGACCTACCTCTGATTTCTATCTTACAAATGTGATTTTGCAGGCTAGCCCTTCAGATCCCTCAACATTTCCATTCATTTTGCTTGGTAACAAGATGGATTTAGATGGCGGAAACAGTAGAGTGGTACAGTTGTGCAAAACGTAGTTCTTCAATTTGATTTCATTTCTCTGAATTCAATATATTTTTCCGTTGATCATCATGAAGGTCTCTGAAAAGAAAGCGATAGAGTGGTGCGCTTCTAGGGGCAATATACCTTACTTCGAAACCTCCGCAAAAGAGGATTACAACGTTGATGATGCTTTTCTTCGTGTTGCTCAACTTGCATTGCAACATGATCGCGATCAGGATATGTAAGTTTTGTCCATGTAGACAATTCTTTTTAGGGTTCTATTTATTTTATATAACTGCATCTCATCTTGTTTTTGTTTGCGCTTATACTAGTTTGTTTCATATAAAATATTCCACATGCAAACCCATTCTCAGACCTTAAGGAAAAGGCTTCAAGTGCCACCGAAAGCAGATATTTGCAATTTAGTTCATTCATGTGTCTTTGTATTATTGAATATTCAATTTTAACACATTTTGTTTTTCAAATAATTTTCAGATACTTCCAGACAATTCCAGAACCTCCATCCCAATCCGACCAAAGAAGTGGATGTGCCTGTTAGGTTAGCTGCTGCAGATACACTTGCGTGGATTCTCTTGGTCTGTTAATTAATTGAAGTTTTTTTTTTAAATTTTGTTTTCTTATTACCTTACGTTTTGGATACGTAATCGGTATAATGTGCGTGCTTCTTTAGCATTTTATCTATTGGTGAATTTTGTGGCCAAATAGTTTGGGTAGTCTGGTAAGCGAAGAGATGAGCAACCAACAAGACAAATCTTTTGGGTCATACCATGCTTGCAATAGCATATGGTATAACAACCGGAAGTAGGAATATCTGTTGGTCTCGTGGACGCCAATTATGTGCCTGTTGGTTTAGTTTATCACTTTTCCAAATGATTTTTCTTATATGCTTATTTTTGTGTAAGACCATATTAATTGTTATTATCTCTTGTTACTCAAATGTAAACCCCCATGCTGATTGTTTACGTATATTTTTAAGGTGGGGGGAGATGTAGAAGAACTCCCTAACCAAAACATTTTTACTCGTACCTTTATGGCAGTCTGAACAATGTTGCATAGAGTCATCTTGTAAACAGCGATGTCGTAAGCATCGTCAGGTGCCGAAGAACGACCTCACGCTACCACGCTGGGTGGGTTCATATGTGGAGGGGCCCGCAAAACAAAAGAGACCTTTCTACGTTGCCGGCGGGAACTTTCTTGGAAGACGTTTTGCTTATCGTCACGTTTAGCAGTTGCATCCTGTTCCTTTCACCCGCTTCCCTTTTAACAAAGGTGACGTCCATTTCTGCCTTTCCGATTCCCGCATTGAATTCGTTTCGTGTCGCTATTTTATCCCATTCCCTAACGAACGGGATAAAGCCACAACACACCCACTGTCGTCGTCTTCTTTCATATACTCTTTAGCAGTGCTTGTAGCCGGCGGCGGCACTTTCCCCGTGGTTTCGCTTGTTACAGACCAACAAATTGTCCTAGTCCATGTGGCATCGGCATCATTTGTCTCTTATGAGTTTTACCTACCAACCATCTCTGGTTAGTCTAACAGAGATGCAATGGCAATTTTTTAGGGGTGGCTATAGTTCGCAATTTGAACGCCTCAGTTTCGAGGATGTTAATAAGTCAAAATACTTGGTTATATTTGGACTAATTTAGGTTTCCAAATGGATCAAAATATATATGTCTGGATCTTGCTCACTTATGCAAAGTTTTTAATTTTATGTTCATTTTTTTCCTTCTATCCCCTTGTGCTATACAAGTCTCTTCTGTTTTTGTTATTGGATGAGTGCTATCGTTACATTTTCCCATGCGATGTATATTTTGGAGAAGTCTAAAAACTGGTTGCCATCGCAAGTTGCATGCGAACCAAACTCTGGAGTCAGCGCTTGACTCTCCAGAAGACTGAGATAGATTCTGTGCTTGTCAACACCATTGATTATGCCAGAAAAGATGGGGGCGTGTTGTGTCCGGCAAAAACACTGCTTACGTGGAAGCTTCATCGAGCTCATGTTATGCTCGCATTTTGTTTTCTTTTCACGTCTCAATCTGAACGCAGCCAGCCTATCAGCCCTTATCCATCAGCTAAGTGGGGTGGTACATGAATCAAATTTTCGTAAACGTATTCAACTGGGTAAGAACTGATTTATATTCGTTCAATACATATATGAAATCATTAAATGAACAAATTTAAATAGCTTAAATTAAATAAATAAATTTGAATATATATTCAACTCGTTAATATTTATGAACATGTTCACGAACAATATTTATCAATAAAATTTTAATCAATATACTAAATAAACAAAAATAAAGTTTCAAAATAATAAGTTTACATTAATAAACTCAATAATCAATAAAGAAGTTTAAAATATAAAAGTTTCAATTAATTAAATAAATTTGGATTGAGAGCTCAATAACATTTTAATGAATCAAACTCAAATCAAATTTAAATCAAACTCAAGTTCATAAAAAATAACCAAGACACGCTTAAACAATCATTTGAATAATATGAGCAATGATAGGGAGAGTGAAAATGAGAGAGTGAAAATCATAGTGAATGATGTGGTATGACGTGGCATGACGTGACACTTTACATACACACGTCCGATTATTGCTTGGACACCATCGGCGGCCGAAATCAAACTATACCCTGGGGAGCACAGTGAACCCGTCGGAGATCGTGCATGTAAGGTGTCACATCATTCACTATGGTTTTCACTCTCCCATTTTCACTCTCCCAATCATTATTCCAATAATATATTCATTTTAGGCTTAGTTTTCTTTGGCTCAATTACTTTATCAAATAAACTTAAACATCACAAATTTTGCCTAACAAATCATATTACTGTAAATTGTTACTTAATTACCACTGAATTGATTCCAGCTGACAAGTAATTTGTCATGGAGACGCCACTCTAATTCTACTTGGACACTTACAAATTGCATAAAATGGGAGGGTAGATAAAATGGACTTTGAGTTCACTAAAATTAACTATTTATTCACAAATTAACAAATGTAATCATATTTCAAATTTGTGAAATTTTAACTAATCTACCTAAAATTTTAATTTGGACAAATTTATACATAAACATATAGATACATATTTGGCTAATGCGGTTATCTTTTTCACTCGACGGTTCAAAGCTAAAGTCAAGTCAAAACCATCCAATAAAGGATAAGTTAAAGATTGAGGCCTTTTCGATAAGTTAATTATCCGTTCAATGTATTTTATTTTATCACATTTAGTTGATTAGATTAGCTAGCTTGGTCTTGTCATATTTTAAATGTGAGTAAATTATCTTCAACTCTCTAATATCAAACTCAATTTCCACAAAATTTATGTCAAAAGAAATTTATTCCATTTTAACTCTCTTTGAACTCCCTAATACACATTAATTTATCTAATTATTTTCATTTTTTATTGGTACACAAGGTCTAAAAGAAATATAATTTCTCTCAAATTCAAGACATTTAAATTAAAATCTAACATATTTATTATTAAATTATGAATGCCTTTTTTCATTTATCTCGAATGAAGATGATGGGGTTGAACACCCCATGACTAACACGTGGACTAAAAAAGTTATGTGACAAGATCTACCGAGTTTGAACGACACTCTTTCCTTGACTCCCGCGGCCCCCTCGGGAAGGTAGATTCCCGAGACCATCTCAGGTAAACATACTCCTGAGATCGCTCCAGGAGGACACACGTCCGAGATCACCTCGGGAAGGCGAACGCCTAGGACCCCCCGGGTCAAAAGACCCCGAGATCACCTCGGGGTAGCGGAGCCCAAGGTGCACTCGACCTCAAGTAACTACCCCCTTTCTTCGGATCTGTGGGTAATCATCATCAATTATCACGGGATAATTATGACCCATAATGTGCGGTCATTAAAGCCCTAATTAGCGCAACGACTCAGATTTAATGGCTGCGAGGACTGTTACAAAGATTATCTAGTAACCGACAGTTAAGGGGGTGTGGAGAAGAACGTGGGACACGTGTGACTGTCGTCTCAAGTATAAATGGTACTCCAACCCCCCTAGGTAAAGGGGTTACGCACATTCTAACTCGTACTTTTGTCCTTATTTTCTTCCATCTAAGAGATTCAGGTATTGATTTGACCGACGGAGTGGGCTCCGTCGGACAACCTTCGGCGTATTTCCTTAACGCTCGTGTTAATCTCGCAGGGTGGGAGCTCTTCCTCTCTCGTCATCATCCTCGTGGACTGAATCCTGGTGACTACCGTCGACGTCGATTCCTTCCGAAACAAGTTTGACGCCGTCTGTGGGAAAACTCTATTAAAGCACCAGAAGGAGCACCGATGGCAGAGCCGACGGGGTGATCCATCGTTCTGACGAAAGAGGAATTAGATCACTTGGTAGCCAACGCTGTCAAAGGGACGCTCGAACAGCGCCAATGGTAGCACCGATGGTGTAAAGTGCCGGGTGTTCTTGAACACCTTATCAGGAGCAGCCCAATGATGGTTCCAGAGGCTGCCCCAGGGGTCTATCAACTCCTTCATGGAGTTTAGAACTGCCTTCCTCCATCATTTCGCCAACAGCCGTCGCTATCAGAAGACGGCGCTAAATTTATTCGCTCTCAAGCAGAAGCCAAAAGAATCACTCAAGGATTACATCCATCAGTTCAACCGAGTGGCGCAGGATGTGCCAACTGCGACGTTGGAGATCCTCGTTAGTGCCTGCACCCAGGGGCTCTCGGAAGGGGATTTCTTCCGATCTTTGGTGAAGAAGCCACCCATCAGCTTCGATGATCTGCTAGGGCGTTCTGTCAAGCACGTCAATGTGGAAGAAGTGCAACACGCCTGCCGCAAGGAATCAGCCGGGGTCCCTGCCCAAACCGTTGTATGATCAGAAAGGAGGGAACCTCCGGCTCCAGCACGAGGAAAAGACCTTCGCTTGGGAAAAGACCAATGGGCTGGTAGGCGGAAGCTGTGGAGATAGTGGACACCGAGCAACCAGAGCCGCTGACGAAGTACTGCGAATTCCACGGCAGTATGATGCACTGCACTCCACCGAGGAGTGTCATGCCCTAAAGAGAAAAGTGAGTGAAGAAGCAGACACTAAACCCCGGAGGAAGTGGAAGAAGACGGGGTACCGCCGGAGGTCCCCTCGACGAAGCTTGTCTCCTCAACAACGGCAGTCAGTAGAGAACGAGACCCGACATCGGTCTCGGTCGCGTTCGAGAGGGAGGAGTCGGGGGGCCGCACCCCGTATGTCTCCCTCATTGGAAAGAGACCCCAAGAAGGGCAAGGGCTCTACACGTGGTCCGCCTTCCAGATACGTGGGGGTGATCTCAGGGGACCCACTGGAGGAGATTCCCATCGGGCAAGAAAGACTCACACCCGGCGTCTAGAGAACTACGCCATCGGGACGAGTCGGAGCCAGCATCTTGGTCCTACGATCTCCTTCGACCCAGAGGACTTGGAAGACATAGAAGCTCCCCATGAAGACGCTCTACTAATTCTTGCACGCATTGCAAATTATGAGGTTAAGCATATCTTCGTGGATACAAGCTGCTCCGTTAACATCATATACAAGGCCGCTCTAGAACAGATGTAGATTGACGAGGATAAACTGCATCCAGTGTCTACTCCACTCTTCAGCTTCACCGAATACCGAGTACAGCCGATAGGACAAATTACCATATTGTTGTCGTTGGGCAGTGACACTCTGGAGAGGACGAGGAGGACTCCCTTTCCGGTTGTGGATGCTCCCTCATCCTACAATGCTATCTTGGGATGCCCGACACTCAGTATATTCCATGCGGTGGTCTCAGTCTACCATCAGAAGATCAAATTCCCGCTAGGAGACCAAGTGGTAGAAGTTAGGGGAGACCAGTTAGTGTCTCGGCGATGCTACAGAGGGGAAGTCCGATCGAAATCCCGTAAGAACCCGAAGTCACACGAAGTCCTACAAATCGATCTCACTAATCCCCTAGAGGGGGACAGGGACAAAAAGTTGAAGAGGTCATGACATGTCAACTATCTCCAACCCTTCCACACCCGGTAAGATCTGTGAGGCATACTATGCACTTGTCTATGTATTCTTGCAGCCTTGTAGTGATAGTCATGAAATAAATGAGACGTCTCATCGTAAAAGTGCCAATACATCTATCTAAAACCCTACCACCTTGCGGTGCTGCGGATGCTCGAGGTGAGTAGGCTTGGTCTAGGTGTTGCCGATGCCCGACCAAGAAATAAAACCCTACCACCTTGCGGTGCTGTACATGCCCGAGGTGAGTAGGCTTGGTCTGGGTGCTGCGGATGCTCGACCAAGAAATAAAACCCTACCACCTTGCGGTGCTGCGGATGCCCGAGGTGAGTAGGCTTGGTCTAAGTGCTGCGGATGCCTGACCAAGAAATAAAACCCTACCACCTTGCGGTGCTGCGGATGCCCGAGGTGAGTAGGCTTGGTCTGGGTGCTGCGGATTCCCGACCAAGAAATAAAACCCTACCATCTTGCGGTGCTGCGGATGCCCGAGATGAATAGGCTTGGTCTGGGTGTTGCCGATACCCGACCAAGAAATAAAACCCTACCACCTTGTGGTGTTGCGGATGCCCGAGGTGAGTAGGCTTGGTTTGGGTGTTGCCGATGCCCGACCAAGAAATAAAACCCTACCACCTTGCGGTGATGCAGATGCCCGAGGTGAGTAGGCTTGATCTGGGTGCTACGGATGCCCAACCAAGAAATAAAACCTGCCACCTTGCAGTGCTTCGGATGCTCGAGGTGAATAGGCTTGGTCTGGGTGCTGCTGATGCCCGACTAAGAAATAAAACCCTACCACGTTGCGGTGCTGAGATGCCCGAGGTGAGTAGGCTTGGTCTGGGTGCTGCGGATGCTCGACCAAGAAATAAAACCCTACCACATTGCGGTGCTGCAAATGCTCGAGGTGAGTAGGCCTGGTTTGGGGGTTGCGGATGCCCGACCAGGGGCTTTGTAACTCCTACAACCTCTAACCATTAGTTGTAGGAGGTTTGGGATGTAGTGGAAGAATGTTAACACGTAGCCGACCAGATATGAAACGACGTTATCAGACATGGGAGGCAGACAAGATATTTAATCATTACTCGAAACACTTACATATTAGAGGTAACAAGTTTCCCTTTATCTTTGAGAGGAACACATTGACAATGACCTCTCTAGGAAGTACAATAGATAAGTATACATAGGGGATACAATCAGTGGACCCGGTAAAGAAGACTATTCCTTTGCCCGAGCTCTCCTCTATTGCCTCATCATCTCCGTCTGGCCACTAGGCTCAGAGCCGCCTCCTTGTGGTGGGTGAGCTAAGAGTCGTCTTCATTATGGTTGTGACCTCTAAATCTTCGACTGTGGCGGAGACCTCTCGGTCCTCCGCTAAAGGTAAAGTAAGGCCAACCCGAAAGGCAAAGGATGTTGTCTAAGGTCGGAACCGTTCTCATGATAACTCATAGACGAAAAGGAAACACTCTAGATACATAAGGTATAGGGACGAATAAGTTTCATTCAAAGGTCCTGATTACGCCTTACATTCAACTTACATTTGGAAACAAAGACGAAAACTAAAATACAAAGGGAGAAAAGGAAAGGCGGCGGTTACAACTCCTTCTCCTTGGATGACAACCTATCCCATGCCTGACGGGCACCGGAGAAACTGGGGTGGATGTTTGGCCGCAACACTCCTATTTGTCGGATCTACGGGGATGCTACAGTGAAAACCTTGCTTCAACCGTTTCGATGCTGGGTCGACCGGTGGATTCCCCAAGACTCGGGGGATTGATCGAGCAGTAGGTGGAGAGCATTCGTAAAAGACAGGGGAGCAACCAAAAGGAGATACATTTTGGTATAAAGATGGAGAGCTCGGAGGAGTTTGCTATGCTCTCATATGAAAGAGATGATATCATCTCTGCAATGGTCTCCGACGAAATATGTGATGTCTCTGCTGGGCTCTCCGGTGAAATATGGGGTATCATCTCTGCTATGCTCTCTGGTGAAATGTACGATATTATCTCTGTTATGCTCTACGGGGAGACAGACGACCCCTGTCAGAAGGGGGAACGGTGGAGGATGTACTGGAATGACGTACTCTTCACAGGTGATTCTAAGAGCACCTGGCTTAACTTGTGCGGAAGGGGCTTCACGCCACTCTGGGCTGCGAACCCCTTCCCTCTTCAATTTCTCCTCCAGGCTGCGACCTCTTTTTCCTTCCTTGCTCATGGGTCCAAACCAGAGGAGGAAAAGATGAGGGGGCAGAGTAGCTTAGCCTTCCACCTTTATAGTGATAGCCGCCCTCGTGCATTCAACGGGGGCACGGCGCGTGGCAATAATGGGTGCCCATCCCGAAGCGTCGCCTCTTTTTTGTCGCCGTCGATTGGCATGTTTCTGCGACACCTCAAATTTTGCGAACCTTTATGGATCAATTCAAGGGGCCGCCTTGGGTTCGGAGACGACTATTCTAATTCCGCGGACTCAGCAAACATTTAATAAAGAAGAAAGCTAATGCGGGTCCCATAGATGAATAGCTTCAGGTCTGACAGTCGAACTTTCGGGGCTACCTTGGGAAGACCTGCACTCGAGGTCGAACCCATGGCCCCCAAGGTTATCTTGATCCGATAGACACCCGGTATCACAAGGGGCCCTAGGTTCCTGAAACCAACCTAAGTGGCTGCTGGGGACGAGCCTGGGCTCCCTAGCTCCCTTACCCCATGGGCCGGGAAGGAACGCTTATGGTTCATGAGTGTTAGTCTACTATCTGGCTTCCTAAGTCGAGAAAAAACACTGGCTCTTCAATTTCCTTGGTCCTCACGTCAAGGACAAGTAATACAAGGAGTCAAACAGAAAAGATACTTAGGACAATAAGTAGAAGAAATGTTTTCATTACGATCAAAATGAGTACATTTGAAGAGGATAGTAAGCATGAATAGGAAAAAGGTGAGGTCCAGGGTGGAAAATAATTCTATATTTTCTACAACTCCTTGTCTTCTGGCGGGAGCTCTTCTCAGACTCGGCCAATGCTCATAAAAGTCAAGTCGGTGTCCGGCGGCAAGAGTTGGTTCTTCCTTAATTGATCGATGGCCCCGTGGAAGCCCTGCTTCAAACGCTTCATTACATGGCCGACCAGGATATCGCCAAACTCGTCTGACTCTAAGAACTTGGTCTTGAATTCCGCCTTGGCCTCCTTGAGATGGGAGTCCTCGGCAACCCGGAGATCGCGCATTTCGGCCTCGACTGCCTCCTGGGCAATGTTTAGCCGAGTCACCTCAAAAGACATTTTGTCCTAGTATTCCAGGGTCTCTTTGAGTCTTTCTGAAGTAGCCAGGGCTTCTGATCGTGCCTGGGTTGCGTCCTCCTAGAGGTCAGTCAAGCGACCAACTGCCGCTATGAGGTCGTATTCCTTCTGAGCTAGCTGGTGCGCTTGATCCTTGATGCGCTCATTCAGCCTTCCCGGCCAAAGTTTCCAGGAGTTGGACATCCCCCGACAACTTTTTCTCCCTCGCTTGAAGCCGATCTCGCTCCTGAGTCACCTGGAGCAGGTCGTCTGTGAGGGTCACAACCCTCTCGGAGATCAAACGCTCTCGGTGCCGAGAACTATGTAGAGAAGACTCCATTGGCAGCAGGGTCTCCAGTTGATGCTCTACCTTCACTCAGAGAGCTCTGCTGACGCCCGCTTGCATGAATCCCGCCCTATGTTCATGGTCGGTTGCGACCTCTACTCTCAGTGCTCGGCAGGTCAAGGCCTTAATCTCCGATCAGACGTACAAGTGGAGGTCGGTCGTCAGGCAGTCTTGAGCCACCTATTATAGTACAAAAGAGTTATAAGACATAAGGGGAAGTAACCTATGAAATATGGAACACTTACCTTCAAAAGAGACTCACGGAGGGTAGTGAGAGGCCCGACAAAGACTCGCACTCATGAGACTCGTTGACTTCTCGGGGTATCAACCCGTCTCACAGAGGGTAAGGAGTCTCTGGGGGGGGGGGTGGAGTGGCTAGACGGTGGGAGCTCCAGGTGGCACTGTGGAGGGGCCGGAATCATCATCCTCAGAACTTGAAGCCCCCTTGGAAGAAAGGCCCTCGACAGGGACCTCCTTAAAATGCACCGGGGTGAAAGACTGCACGACAGCCTCCAAGGTCGTGTCAAGCCTTTTGCGTAGGCGGTCGAGTTGCATCCGAGGTTGGCAAGCAATGCTTGCTTGCCTTTCGAGGCCTTGGAAGGGTCGACTGGGGAGGAGTCGAGGGCCTGACCGCCTGTCTCTGTAAAGGCAGTCTACTGGGAAGGCGGAGACAGCGGGACAATATCCTCATCGTCGGAGATAGGAATGCCCTCCTCAGGGATGGAAGGGAGTGTGCTGGGGTCGATGTGACGCAACCTTTTCCATCTCGGGGCTAGGCCTTCCGGGATTTTTCTCTTTTGCCGCCCGAAGAGTTTGGGTATTTGTGGGTCGGCAGGAGGCGATAACCTCTCTGCGGCCTCCCCCGTATGGACGGCAGCAAGAGGTGGATCAGTCCCCAAAGGGACGCCAGTCTCCGGGCTGATAGACACACCCGGAGTCCCTTGGGTAGCAGGTGTCGGAGGCACGGCAGGAGCCTCTGCCCACTCCGGCGCTGCATGCTCATCGGACGATTCGACAATATCTTCCGAGGTCTCGGTTGAAGCAGAGGACGAGGTGTGAGGGACTGGAGGAGGATCCAGAGCCCCCTTGTTGGCTTCATCCCACTTGATGAGATGGTTCATCACCTTCGAGAGCATGATTTTCCTACAAGAGACAGGCAACAGAGCATCAGTTAAAATTAACGGGCATTGATGGAAAGAACAAACTTACCGAGGTTGGCACTGATGCGAGTGACTTTAGGGATGAGGCCCGCTTGGTACATGAGCTCTTCACTATGTACCAGACCTGGGTCATTGAACTTCATTCCAAAGAAAATGCTCCTCGCTCGCTGATAGGCGGGAGCCTATAGAAAATTCCCTAGTATAGGGGAATCAGGCAGATCCTCCGTCCAACGATGGGAACTGAAAGAGTGGTGGGGTAGTCGAATGAAGAAAAACTTCTCCTTCCACCCTTTATGAGAAGAAGGGAACCCCCCTAAGAACCTATGGCTGGGGCGCGCTGTAATGCTAAACGCCCCTCGCGAGGCAATCAGTACAAAGAAGGAATGGAAAAAGCGAAGGGTCAGGGGGATATCAAAGAGTTTAAAGATGATGTAAACCCCGCCTATCTGAGCAAAGGCGTTGGGAGCCATCTGGTGGAGAGGGATATCAAAATAGGAAGCTACATTCATAAAGAAAGGGGGGATAGGGAAACGAAGACCTGACTCTACCTACCCTAGGAAAAAGGTAAAAAAACCTAGAGGAGGTTCTACCGGCGACTGGTCCACCCTAGGGATCACCACCGCTATCTCGGCCGGAATGCCATAAGTCTCTATGCCCGCCTGCAGACCTTCCGGCCTCACTCTAGAGGAGGCGGACTTGTACCACTCCGCTTGGTAACCCTCCTGTGGAACCTCTCTCCTACCCTGGTCTTTCTTGCTATCTTTACCCATGGCTCCTAAGGAAGAAGACGAGAAGGGAGCAGAAGACTTACGCGCAAGAAGGAGTTCTTAGGGAAGAAGATGAAGACGATGTCTGCTAAGTGATGGAATCAGAAGGTGGTCGAACGTTTTTGCCTCCCCTTTTAATAGGGAGGAAGTTGCCCGCGTGTGTGCGATGGGGGTAGGACACGTGTGTTGGTGCAATCTTTGTTAGATCAGGGTTGACCTAGTTTGACTAAGCTTGGGTGAGCTTAGGTCTAATAAGCTTGGTAAGCTTATGGTATGGTCGTATGTTTCGATGTTTGATAATAATGTTTGAGTGGTCATGATGTGTGAGTCAAGTGGGTCAAGGTTGACTGGAGGCTTGACTGGGGCACACCTAGTGGGACTAGGTGAAGTCCAAGTAGATCGGGGAGATCGTACGCTGGCATGAGAAAAGACCTAGTGGGACTAGGCACACCTAGTGGGACTAGGTGAAGTCCAGGTAGATCGGGGAGATCATACGCTGGCATGGGAAAAGACCTAGTGGGACTAGGCACACCTAGTGGGACTAGGTGAAGTCCAGGTGGATCGGGGGGATCGCACGCTGGCATCGGATTAGTCCTAGTGGGACTAGGTGAAGTCCAGATGGATCGGGGAGATCGCATGCTGGCAAGGTGGAAGTCTACCGAGAGACTGGACCTAACTCGAGGGTTAGGCAAACCTGGTGGGGAATCAGGTTAAGTCCTAGTTGGGAACTAGGCAGAAGAAATCCAAGTTGGTCAAAGGGGTTGACCGGACACTTGGTAGGGGATCCTAGACTTGTGGAAACAAGTTAGGTTGGACTCAATCGATTGGTAAATCGATTGGGTGAATCGATCAGTGGATCGATTAAGGAAGTTTGCACGAGAGGACAGACGGTGGCTGAATCGATTGGGTAATCGATTCAGCCTTCCCTTAATCGATTGGTCAATCGATTAAGGTGTCTCTTGATCGATTGGGGTAATCGATCACAGAGTTTGCGCGAGAGAACAGAGAAGCTCTGAATCGATTGGGTAATCGATTCAGGGTACGGGTAATCGATTGGCTAATCGATTACCGTTCGAAAACTAGCCGTTGAACGACTAAATCCTACGTGGTAATCGATTGGGTAATCGATTACCAAACCCTAGGCGTCGGGTATAAGGACTTTCGCGCAGGTTTGAGCTAAAAAAACTTCTCCTCTTCTTCTCCAACTTTATTGCCATTTGGAAGGAAGCTTGGAGCTTAGTGCTGCTGTATTTCCAAGGTCCAAGAGGCAATCACAAGCTTGAAGATAGCAAGGAAAGCAAAGTGTGAGCTTATCTGTAAATCTTGTAAGATTTTATCTTGTATTTGCTTTGTTCTTGTTGTATCTTTGTAACAAGCTTGTAAGAGGTTTCTCCACCTCAAGAAGGAGACTTTCATAGTGCATGAGAGTGTGAGGAGAGTGGATCCTTGGATTAGTCACCCGACCGGGGTGGATACCAAGTAAATCCTTGTGTTAGCGATTGCTTGAAGTTTTTCGCCGCGACAAATCTTCTACAAGCGAATCGAAGCTAATCACCCCCCCTCTAGCTCGCCAATCGGTCCCAACAAGTGGTATCAGAGCAAGGTTGCTCTTCATTGGACTCATCGCCAAGAGGGCAAGAGCTAGAGAAAGAAGAAGTTGGAAGAAACCCTAATTTCAAGAAGTCATCATCAAAAGGGTTCAACTTCAAAAATAGAGTTTGGCTATGACACAAGGGCACCTCCACCATTCGACAAGGCAAATTTCAATCTTTGGAAGTCAAAGATTGAAAATTATTTCATGATGGAGATAGAGCAATGGTTTGCTCTAATGGAGGGTTTTGAAGCTCCAACAAGCTCAAAAGGAAAGCTCCTCAAGAAAAGCAAATGGAATGAGGAGCAAAACAAGAAATGCGAGGCCAACTACAAAGTGACCAAGCTATTGGTCAATCTTTTGCCAAGCACTATCTTAGACAAGATTGGAGAATTTCAAGACGCCAAAGAGCTATGGAGCAAATTGGCAATACTTCATGAAGTTCCCTCCACTCTACCAAATCAAGAAAAATTTGAAGAGGGAAATTCATCAAGTGAAGAGGACTCGGAAGTTGAGAGGTGCTCAACATCCGAAGATGAAGCACAAGAAGCCTCCACCTCAAGGGTTGAAGAGGAGCAAAATTTGACATTGACGCCGGAACAAGAAAAGGTTTCAACATCATCATCCGAGGTCAATGGAGAAGAAGAAGAAGTCTTCACCTCTAGGTTTGAGGGGGAGCAAAGGTCATTGACTCCGGAAAAAGAAGAAGTATCTACTTCCGGATCGAGTGAAGAGTCATGTGCTACCCCTACAAGCAAAGGTATAAACATTTCAATTTGTAAAAATAAAGATCACATCATTTGCTTTGAGTGTAGGGAAAGAGGACACTACAAGAGTATTGGTCAAGAAGAAGGTGCAAATGGCACCCAAGACCAAGGAGAAGGCAAAGGAGGTCGACCCCGTGACAAAGAAGGATAAGAAGCACATTGTGTGCTTCTCATGTAAAGAAAAGGGGCATTATCGAAATCAATGTCCAAAGGGGAAGAAACCGACCAAGGCTAAAAGGAGGAGCTCAAGTCAAGGGGGAGCCTCTAAGAATAACACTAAGGTACCATTAGGTAAAGGTACTTATTTAAATCATGATAATATGCATGCTAGAAATAATTATTATCATTTTAATGCTATTTATCATGAAAATAGGAGGTATGAGAAACCAAAGGAAAAATATAGAGCCTTTCATGCTAGGTCTACCACAACCAAGGATAGGGAAGATTTTAGATCATCTAAGGATAGACCTACCCAATCCAAGGCCAAAAAGAAAAATTACCAAGGCTATATTAGAAAACCAAGCCTTGAGGAGGTAATGATTAAAAATCAAGTTTTGAGGTCAAAACTTGATAAATTAGAAAAATCCCTCAAAAGAATAGAAAATCTATTTAAGGGATCTAAGGATCAAAACCTAGATTTAGGAAATCAAGGACCCTCTAGGAGCAAGAAAGGTTTGGGATACAAACCTAAAACTAAGGATGATGGTCCATCCTATCATAGAGTTCAATATAGATATGGAACTCAATCTAGGTCTAGAAGTCAAGCCAAGGCCACAAGGGAAGCTATCCCTAGGGTTGACCAAGACAAGACAAAGATGACTAAGGCTTCCGAAAAGCCTAGAAGAGTCACTAGGAAGGTATCAAGGGAAGTTATCCCTAGTGAATACCTAGAACACCCAAGGAGCACCAATAGATTTTGGTTCCTAAGAGTGTGTTCGCCACACCCTAGATAGGTCTAGGGAGTGTCAACTCTAATTGGAAGGGTAGTTAACCCAACCTTGATGTAGTTGGCACTTTGGGACATTTTCAAGGAATTATTATCCTTGAAAATGAAGGATTCATTTATTTACTCTAGGAGGAGTAAATATGTGCCAAACTATCTTTTTGGAAGATTGAACTTAATAAAAAGTTGGCACAACTAGGTTAGAATCCATAGATAAGCCAAGTTGGGGGGTTTTGGCACTATCTTAGAAATTAGGGAAAATTTAGGATTATCAAAGGCTTAGCGATGAGTTATTGATACTTAGATAGGAAATCTAGGTATTTTCTTCTGTGCTATTATGCCATATTTTGTATGCCCTATCACATGCCATGACATCATGTTTCATCATTCATATTTATTATGAAAATATTACATGTCATGTCATACATGCATCATTTAGCTATAATTTCTTTTGAAAAATCTAATATGATGCATGTCATAGTCATAATCATGCATAAATTTGATTTTTATTGAAATTAAGGACATAGCATTAATTGATATCCTAGGTGGATGATCAAAGTTTATAATGCCTAGATAGAAATGCATGAACCCTTAGTTTAGGGAGAACACGACTTTCACATCTCACTAAGACCATAAGTTGACTTGTGTGTGTTTTTAAGATACATTAGAAACAAGTGAGATGTTAGGGTGATGAACAAAACTCAAGGTGTTGATAAAGTGCATCAAATTGAGTTTTAGGTTCATCAAAATAAGAATTAAAATGAACTCCAATCATTGGAAAAGCTAATGTACAAGTTATGTGCATTTAGCCCAAGGAACATGGTTGGAAATTGTTTTTGAAAAACATTTTAAAAACTATCTTGAAAACCTTGGTGAAGACTATCTTTTGATAGAACTCATCATTAATGAATTGGATACAAAACAATGAAAAACATTGAAGTATTTCAATGCCTTCAAATTTTGTGTCAATCTTTGAAAAAGGAGGTTATTTTCTTAGAAAATTATTTTTCCTTGATAGTATATGGTATAAATAATGTCTACACAAAATTTTAGGATTTTTGGAATTTTGTAGAATTATTTAGGAGTTTCTGAAATTCGAATCTGAAATTGTTTTCAGAAATCAGAAACTCCCAATCGATCGGGTGATCGATTGGGACATAAGCCAATCGATTGGGACATAAGTCAATCGATTGGTAGACCTTTTTGCGAGCACAGAAGCTCGCGTAGTCGATCTGTTGATTGATTACAGTGAGCCATAATCAATCAGTTGATCGATTAAGGCAGGTCATAATCGATTGGTTCCCAACGCCAATCGATTGGTGAGACTGAAACTGTCAGTTTTCAGTCCATTAACCCATTTTTGAGTAACCTACCAATCCCTAACCCCTTGAAATACTTTTATAAGTATATTTGGGTAAATTTCATTGTGAGATCAAAAAGGGAAATGGTTTGGTGAACATTTAAGGGTTAAGGAGAGATTTTAATTCAAGTCTTGAATCTCAAAACCTCAAGTTGAGTTTTTCTAAAGGTTTAGGAACTCAAAAATCATTGTTGGTGCAATGATAGAGGTTTAGAGCATGTTTTGAGGTGGAGGTCTTTCTTAACAACATGTGCTTGAATTTTTATTTTTGGAATAAGTGAATAAATGGAGATTGGGAATCTTCATGAGTGCTCAAGGTTGAGCATCGGTTCAATGAAAAGTATGGTATTTTCATTGGGTATATCTTTGACCATATAGACTCTCAGGGAGAGTGTTTGATGTGTGTCAAAGGGGGAGAAAATTGAAAGGCTAATAGGGATTAGTCTTTCTCAAACATATTGTCAAACATCAAAAAGGGAGAGATTGTTGGTGCAATCTTTGTTAGGTCAGGGTTGACCTAGTATGACTAAGCTTGGGTGAGCTTAGGTCTAATAAGCTTGGTAAGCTTATGGTATAATCGTATGTTTCGATGTTTGATAATAATGTTTGAGTGGTCATGATGTGTGAGTCAAGTGGGTCAAGGTTGACTGGAGGCTTGACTGGGGCACACCTAGTGGGACTAGGTGAAGTCCAGGTAGATCGGGGAGATCGTACGCTGGCATGAGAAAAGACCTAGTGGGACTAGGCACACCTAGTGGGATTAGGTGAAGTCCAGGTAGATCGGGGAGATCGTACGCTGGCATGGGAAAAGGCCTAGTAGGACTAGGCACACCTAGTGGGACTAGGTGAAGTCCAGGTGGATCGGGGGGATCGCACGTTGGCATCGGATTAGGCCTAGTAGGACTAGGTGAAGTCCAGATGGATCGGGGAGATCGCATGCTGGCAAGGTGGAAGTCTACCGAGAGACTGGACCTAACTCGAGGGTTAGGCGAACCTGGTGGGGAATCAGGTTAAGTCCTAGTTGGGAACTAAGCAGAAGAAATCCAAGTTGGTCAAAGGGGTTGACCGGACACTTGGTAGGGGATCCTAGACTTGTGGAAACAAGTTAGGTTGGACTCAATCGATTGGTAAATCGATTGGGTGAATCGATCAGTGGATCGATTAAGGAAGTTTGCGCGAGAGGACAGAGGGTGGCTGAATCGATTGGGTAATCGATTCAGCCTTCCTTTAATCGATTGGTCAATCGATTAAGGTGTCTCTTGATCGATTGGGGTAATCGATCACAGAGTTTGTGCGCGAGAGAACAGAGAAGCTCTGAATCGATTGGGTAATCGATTTAGGGTATGGGTAATCGATTGGCTAATCGATTACCGTTCGAAAACTAGCCGTTGAATGGCTAAATCCTACGTGGTAATCGATTGGGTAATCGATTACCAAACCCTAGGCGTCGAGTATAAGGACTTTCGCGCAGGTTTGAGCTAAAAAAACTTCTCCTCTTCTTCTCCAACTTTATTGCCATTTCGAAGGAAGCCTTGGAACTTAGTGCTGTTGTATTTCCAAGGTCCAAGAGGCAATCACAAGCTTGAAGATAGCAAGGAAAGCAAAGTGTGAGCTTATCTGTAAATCTTGTAAGATTTTATCTTGTATTTGCTTTGTTCTTGTTGTATCTTTGTAACAAGCTTGTAAGAGGTTTCTCCACCTCAAGAAGGAGACTTTCATAGTACATGAGAGTGTGAGGAGAGTGGATCCTTGGATTAGTCACCCGACCGGGGTGGATACCAAGTAAATCCTTGTGTTAGCGATTGCTTGAAGTCTTCCACCGCGACAAATCTTCTACAAGCGAATCGAAGCTAATCACCCCCCCTCTAGCTCGCCAATCGGTCCCAACAACGTGGACGGCGGGAGAGAACTACATCGAGGCTCCACCACTAAGCAGCCGTTGGGTGGTAGCCTGCTACGCATGTCAACCGGAGCTGCGCATGTCAGCAAGAGATCACGAGGAGAGCAATTGGGGCACGTGGCGAAGGCGAATTCACGAAGGGGTTTTGTCGCCATTAAAAGTTTCCATGCGCTTTTATGAGTGATGGACGACTATCATTGCTATACCTGGAAAAGCGCAAATGCCTTTTGGGAATGCCAATTCAAAAGGAAATTGTCTCGAACCCCGAGATGAATGTTTCGATTCCTCGGACTCAACGTGTCGCCAATGGAGTAGTAATGGGGGTCGGGACCCACCATTGCATAGCTTCTTTGCTACACCAATAGTCTAATCAGTTAGCCACACTTCCTTCGATTAGACTTGAAGGGAAGGACTTGTGATGGGATTGAACACCCCATGGCTGACACGTGGACTGTAAAAGCTATGTGGCAAGATCTACTGAATCTGAACGACACTCTTTCCTTGACTCCCGAGGCCCTCCTCTGGAAGGTAGATTCCCGAGACTACCTCGGGTAGACATACTCCTGAGATCGCTCCAGGAGGACATATGCCCGAGATTACCTCGGGAGATCAGGTCCCGAGATCACCTCGGGAAGATAAACGCTTGGGACCCCCTCCCTCCCCCGGGCTAAAAGACCCCGAGATTACCTCGGGGTAGCGGAGCCCAAGGAGCACTCGACCTCAAGTAACTGTCCCCTTTCTTCGGATCTGTGGTTAATCATTATCAATTATCACAGGATAATCATGACCCATAATGCGCAGCCATTAAAGCCCTAATTAGCGCAACGGCTCAGATTTAATGATTGCGATGACCGTTACAAAGATTATCCAGTAACCGATAGTTAAGGGGACGTGGAGAAAAATGTGGGACTGCCGTCTCTGGTATAAAAGGTACTCCAACCCCCAGGTAAAGGGGTTACACACATCCTAACTCGTACTTTTGTTCTTACTTTCTTCCATCTAAGAGATTCAGGCACTGACTTGAGCGTCGGAGTGAGCTCCGCCGGACAACCTCTGACGTGTTCCCTTAACGCTCGTATTAATCTAGCAGGGTGGGAGCTCTTCCTCTCTCGTCATCATCCTCGTGGGTTGAACCCTGGTGACTACCATCGACGTCGATTCTTTCCGGAATAGAATAGAAGCCCTTATTAACTCAAAAGTAGGTATAATTTCTTCTTAAATTCAATATTATTTAGTTATAATTGAGTATATTTTTTATTTAATTGCGCATGATTCTTTTTCTCCTGAGTAATCTATTTGGAGCTCAAACCAATCCATTAGCTTAGGCTGAATCGATTGGGTGATTCTAGTTAAATTGTGTGACACATATACTAAAGTAGAAGTTAAATTTGGTATTAAATATTTTAGAGTAATTGACTGTTTAAATAACTCAATTTGTCTAGTTAATTTACTTCACACAAATGATCCAAAAAAAAGATGATGTACCAAGTAACAGATGAATATGGGGTGACCGGTCTGGCTTCGTGAAAGTTTTTCAACGACCTCTAAGGTAAATTGGAAAGTGCTCACGGTAGGCAGTTTAGAAACCCAGCGTCCCAAGGTTCACACCCCATTAGAAAGAAAAATTTATGCAAAATACATCGTACTTGGGAGGATGACTAGTCGCCTTACTGTTGCACCATAACCTCGGGGCCTACAAATGATCCATCAAATAAATGATTAACGGGCTACAAATAATCCATCAAATAAATGATTAATGAGATTGGGTAATGTCGAATCTCGGATGACTGACCCGACTCATGGAAGTTTTTCACCGGTCATTAAGGTAAATCGAGAAGCGCTCGCAGCAGACGGTTCAGAAGCCTAACGTTTTAGAGTTCACGCCTCATTTAGAGAAATTTTTTTAATAAAATATATCATAATTAGGAATCGAGCCACAGATATTTAAATATTAACTAATCATTTTTCCGTTGTACCATAATCTCGGAGTTACAAATGATCCATCAAGCAACTCAATGCCTTGACCCATTAAAATCACTTGATTTGCTCATCCAGTTTACAGCTCTCTTGTCAATTAGTGCATGTGGCTTTCTCAGCCAATCCACTTAACTCATTGGTCTAATTTTATTTTATTTTTCACTTTCAAAACGAGACAAATGATCAAAAAGGGACAAAACAGGTGTAACTCACTTCCTTTGTTGGCTAATCTTGTCCAATTTGTCAATCTCATAGCCAGACTTTTTCTATCCAATTCGTCTAGTCAACTGTAAACAAGGATAACCCTCATCTGGAGCCCTTCCTAACTCTTTCAAACAAACTGAAAGAGAGACAAACATAATGCTCATTTTGATTAAGCAGGGTAACACTTTTACATCAAGTTGGAGATACCCTAACTCTATTGGGAAACCATCAAATTCATCATAAACCTCATCCCCTTGTAAACTCATTATTTCAAAAGTGAACGACGTAGACAATAAATCAACGTGATATAGCCTTGAGCAATGACAAGGGGATACCCGCGCCTGGGAAATTAACACGAGCAATATTAAAGGGACGACATCGGAAGAAGTTCTGACGGAACCCTCTCCAATGCTCAAGTCAGAAATTACTATAAGATGGGAGAGGAGTAAGGAGGATAGGCTATCTAGAGTTTAGAAAGTTATAAAACCAACGAGGAAGCCCGTCAGCCCGAGATGGAAGCCGCTGTCATGGTCAATGATTCTGTCGACAAGCGAAGACCGATTCTCACTCGGATGACTCGGGCATACCAAGATGACCCGGTCTGCTGTAGCTTGGGGGTCGGACTCGGGCTCAAATAGGGATCATGCTTAAGTCACTCGGCTCGGACCAAAATGGGGTTTAAAAGATGGTGGTGATGGTTGCAAATGTCAGCAAATCCCCTTTCTGGAGCCCAAAAGGGGGTTTATATAGGGGGAGGGAGGCCCTCTGCCATGTCAGAGATGTCTTGTCTCATCAAGGATGAGTCAGTTGTCAGATTGAGCCAATGACAGCTTTGGCGGCCCTATGAGGTTGACATAGCCGCCTGACACTCTGTCCACACTACCTCTTCTGATTCAACTTAACATCCGGCGGCCATGTCAGGCGACTCTGTCGGATAATGATTGTGTCAGAGGTCTGCCAGCTTGTCACTGCAAGGGTGATCCCATAATTGTTTGGTAGGTTTGCCCTAATTGATAGTCCGAGTTAGTCGGGTAATTTTGGATATAGAGCCCACACTCGTGGACACTGAGCGCCCGACCTCGGGTGACCGACCCCGAGTGCCCGACCCCGAGTGCCCGACCTCGAGTGACCGTCCCCGAGCGCCCGACCTCGGGTGACCGACCCCGAGTGTCCGACCTCGGGTGACCGACCCCGAATGGCCGACCTCGGGTGAGCGACCTTGAGCGCCCGACCTCGGATGACCGACCCCGAGTGTCCGACCTCGAGTGAGCGACCCCGAGTGCCCGACCCCGAACGCCCGACCTCGGATGACCGACCCCGAGTGTTTGAACCTGCACCGAGGCCTTATCTACCTCGGCCTTCGTTCCCCTGGTCAATCCCCAGGCCAAGCCCGTAAGCCCGAGAATGACCCGGCTTAACTTCCTCTGATTGGGGCTACGCTAGATCGGATCCGATCGGGCCTTCGACCGTTCTAAAAAACCATTCGCCCGGATCAGTCAAGTTCCTCTAATTTAAGGAGTTCGGTGACATCCTGGCTAACCAAGTTATTAAGCGGCTCAAGTAAGGCTTCAACATGATCTGTCGCTCCTCTCCCATCTTATAATAATTTCTGACTTGAACATTGAAAAAAACTCCGCTGAAACTCCTTTTAGTATCATCTTTTTAATACTCATGTTAATTTTGTATACGAACATCCCTTTCCATCGCTCAAGACTGTATCACGGTGATCCATCATCTGCACCGGAACATTGATCAAATTGAATAAACGGAAATTGAAATTCTCAGTTGACCAATCACTTATTTGCATTCCTTATAATATAATATTAATTTAATTCATCTAGAAGCCAGATAAATGTATAATATTCAACAGCAGGCTCGCCCTTTTACCATTCTACTTAACCCAACCATTCGTCAACGTCCAAACGGAGACTTAATTTCCAATTATACATCGGTGGACATCAAACGGACAGATGGCACACGTCGAGATGCCTACCGCAAGTTACCCTCTACAAATACGCCTTGTACCGAATCCATTAGAATCTATAAATATATTCACTCAGTTGAAATCGCATCCCATATATATGCAATTATGCACATGTACGCATAGCAGTAGCAACCGGGAAAGTTCCGATTTAAACGAGGCAGCTCAAGCGAAGCTACGTTTCACGAAGCTCGGTGGGAAGCAGAATTCTAGTTGAAGATCATATCGAATTTCAATTTCAATTTCAATTCCATTTATAATTATTTGGGGTAGGAGGAGGGAGGTAGGCATCTTCTTCGATCTTCAAATTAATTCTTTTTTTTTTTTACTTTTTCTGCAAACAAGATGGGCCGGCGTCAGTATAAATATATATAAGCAGGCGCATGGTTTTGATATCATGGCGGCGGTAGGATCACGAGTTCATGCATTGTCGCATGCCATCCCCAACCATCATAATTACGCCGGCATGGCTTATAGCTTTCCCGCCAACAGTTCGCAGACCCAGAGCTCCTCCCCTTCCTCTGCTGCGACCACTACTGCTACTGCGGCCAATCACCGCCCGACAGCAGCGCAGCAGCCGCTTCTCGACGACGTCGATCTGACCTCTCAATCCGCACTGGACTTCGCTGAGTACCTCTTGTTCGATCACCCGGAGTTCGCGGCGCCGCCACCGCCGCCGCAGGCAGTTGCCATGGCGACGCCGGCGGCTCATGATCCAGCACTTCACGATCAGTTTCAGTTTCAGAGTGGCAGTTTCAATCCTCCGCCGCCAGCCGATTTGGCCATTAACACCGAAATCGTTGCAGGGTAACTTCTTCCTCTTCTTCTTCAATCTTCAGTATTTGGTTGAATCAAAATTAAGGGGGAGTAATTGCGTTGCTGATTAATTCATTGTGGATATGTAAATAGCAACCAAATGGGAGGAGTTGCAAGAAGCGGAGAAACCTCGAGGATCGCTTTCCGAATGAAGTCAGAGGCGGAGGTGATTGACGATGGGTTCAAGTGGAGAAAGTACGGCAAGAAATCGGTCAAGAACAGCCCAAATCCCAGGTATATATACACAATTTAATCCATTTTCTTCATAAATATATCTTAATTTTAATTCTAATGCGAGATATATATACATATATGCAGGAACTACTACAGGTGTTCTACAGAGGGATGCTCCGTGAAGAAGAGAGTGGAAAGAGACAGAGACGATCCCAGCTACGTAATCACCACCTACGACGGCACTCACAACCACATGAGCCCCGGCGTTGTCTATTACACCACCCAAGACTCTGTCTCCGGTCGCTTCTACGTGGCCGGCGTCCAAATCCCGACGACGACGCCTTCGACCTCATCGTAGCTTATCAGCACTATATGCATGTGTGCATCGGCTAGCTAGCTCGATATGTATATCGACAGCTAGCTACTACCTTCCTTTAGATCGATCGAATGCGATTAAGAGTTAGTTAATATCTATTTTAAGCTTGTAAATACATGCACGACGCAAGTTTTTGGCATTGCAGTAGCGTGTGTTTTGGCATTTGTATGCATGAAGATAATGCAATGCAGCACCTCTTGCTGATCTGTGCTAGACTTTCTATATATTTACCTTTTCAATTAATTTCTCTTTGGTAACTAAGATTATACACGAATTGATCGCAGTACTAATTGACTTCTTTGAGTCTCTTAATTAATTAAAACTCTCCCTAGCTTCCACTCAACTTCCTGAATTTTATATATGTTAGATGCCGGGCTAGCATTCGATCTATAAATCAGAATATATACTAAATGATCTGCACCAATTGATTTTATGTGCAAAGGGTTGTTTGATAGTGAATTGGAAGGCCGGAGGAAGGAGATGAAGACTTTGACTGGATGCACATGTGGTCATCGTATATCGTCATCAACATAGAATCGGACTGTGGAATTGACTATGGACTTCTTCTGGATTTTTTTATTTTACTTTGGAATGTACTTTTCAAAATAAAACTATTTTTAGATAATATATTCTTTTCGATCATCTATTTGGCACCATCTATAATTTAATTAATAGCCTTGATCAAACCATGAATTAGTAAATTCTTTCGGTCTAATTGACCTAATTTTCCGTTCCCTAGCTCTCTTTCTTTATAATGACTTAGTTGGCGCTTATGCTCTGTCTGACCGAGATCGCCCTCGAAACTATGGTGTAACGATAAAACGACTAGTCGCTATGTTAGATATTCACGGTTCGATCCACAGCTACGGTGTATTTGCAAAAATTTTTCTTCCAAATGAGACGCGAACCCTGGGATGCTGGGCTTCTAAACTGCCCACCGCGAGCGCTTCCCGATTTACTCTGGCGGCTAATGGAAAACTTTTATGGAACCGAGCTAGTCGTGCGAGATTAGAAAAATCTCGTTAATTATTTTTTCTATTTGATCGAGACCGATCTTGTGGAATCCGAGAAAGAGTTAACCTGCCTGCCCGGCTCAACCAACTTATCACCCAACCCATCGAATACAATCAGCACATTAGCTAGGGTGTGATTAGTGGCCAACCTTACTCAGGTTGACCCACTGCCAATCTGATTTGATCGATCAGTCAAATTACTTGATTGCTCTACTCAGTAAGCTTAGGTTGGATCAAGTATTCCACTAGACTCATCGTGCACAATTGATTCGGCTAGCTCGTCTAACCTACTTCAATGTAAGAACTGAAGATGTTGCTGTTTAAGAGATGTCATATTTGAATACAAATCTCGGAGAGCCCCGTTTTAGCCGTCTGATACGACCGGGATTTGATAGCGGCTATCGATCGAAAGACAAACTATTCGAGAGTGGGTGATTCGCATTCGAGAGTGGGTGATCCGCTATCGACATTCATTTCCTGATATCCGACCCCTGGCAAAGATGAACGCTGTTAAAGATCCTACTGGTCTCTGTCTAGTTATTGAACAGCCCCAAAATAGATGATACAACAACTAAACCAAAATAGATCACTAATAGTAGTAAGAAAAAGAAGTTAAACAGACATACTACTCAGTTACCAATCCAAAATCAATCATCAATATATTATTCCATTCGACTGTATCAAAAGAGCAAAGCCGACTAAACAAAGGCATAGGTACTCTCATTCTCTCTTTTTTTTTGTCTCTCAAAAGATACTATACTCAGTAATGTGCAAGCTCAATGCATGCAAACCAATCCACACTAGAACTCGATTTACAGACAAAAGTCTAGACTTTTTTTTGGGGTTTTTTTACTAGTTCAAATCAAACAATGGTTGAAGAAATTAACTGTGAAAGTGAAATAAGTTCGTCCTTGGAAGTACTTGAGATAATGGAGCATGAAATTGCTTCAGATAAGATCATCGTCAAAGAGGCTGCCTAAAAATCATGATCTCTTCTTCTTGCTGCTGGTCTTCCATTCGTCGCTTCTGCCTCTCTCTAATTGAATTCAGTCTCTCAAACTCCAGACCTTCGCGGAATTTAGCAATGAAACGGCCGGCCTTGTTGTTGACATCAGGGCTTGGGCAGGACACCGGCATTATGTTTGTTGCAGTGCTATCGGATTCTCTGCTGCGGGTGCTGGCCTCCTCATTGTCCGAGAACGGCGGTGGAGGGGGTGGGCGTAGGGGAGATGCAGGAGAGATTGGGAAATCAAAAAGATCGGACTTCTGTTTCCTATTGTTGATGATCGGTCGTGGTGGTGGAGGAGGAGGAGGAGGACGACGAGGTGGAGACAGCGGAGGGTTGTGGGTGGGTGGATGTGTTGATGGTGGCGCTTTCTTTGAAATCCGAGTTGAAAATTGGGGAGGCGGAGGCGGAGGGGGAGGCGGAGGCGGAGGGGGAGGCGGAGGAACTGGAGATGGCAAGTGGAATCTCCGGTTCTTATTCTTCTTATGAGAAAAAAGGTTGTGGAAGACAGAGGAAGGCGGCGGCGGCGGCGGCGGCGCAGGGGGGCGACAAATGGAAGCCGACTCGATGTAGTGCGACAAATCCTCGTGGCTTCTCCTCGACTTGCTTCCTTTCTTCTTCTTCTGGTAGAATGAAGTGAGGGCAGCGGCGATATCCATAGCTCCACCTCCCCTTCTCTTCTTAGGGTTTCCGTACGCAGGAGGTGGCGGCGGAGGTGGTGGCGGTTCCGGTGCTGAATAGAATGTTTGGTTCTCTTGACCTCCCAACATACAAGCTTGCTCCAGCTCACAATCCCGGACATCCTCCACCATCCGATTCCTCCGATGGAGAGTTCTGGGGTTGCTCTTGCGCTCCATCTCCCTTTCCGGAAGCTTCTCGAGACTCCTCCCCCTTCTGTGTTGCGGATGCGGTTGTGCCGCAGGCGGAGAAGACAGCGAAAGCTCCTGCCTGATTTCCGTTATCACTTCCTTGTCTACCAAATAGTTCGCAATCTTATGTACAGTCATCCTCGACGGCGGCTCCGGCGGCGCCATACGAGGAGGCGAAGGAGGAGGAAGCGGAGATCTCGACCCCGGAGAAGGGCTCCGCCGAAGAGCAACCGTATCAATGGCATTTCCTCTCCAGTCTGCCAAGCTCTGGCTTTCTCGAACGCGTAAATCCGGCCTCCGGCGATAAAGCTGCGTGTCGTCATAGTACCGCCACCCGTCGTCAGCGACACCCCACGCGGGCTCCTGCCTCAGATTTGGGTAGGAGCTGCTGCTGCGCAACGGACGAATCTGCGTAGGGGGGTCGCTGATCCAGGCCTTGGGGGAGGATGCCGGAGGAGCACCTTGGACGTCGTCGTTCCGGTGGGCCAGGACGCCGCAGAGAATCGCGAAGACGACGAGGACGAAGTCGAGGGCATCCCATCCGGTGCGTATGAAGGCGGGGCGGGAGGAGGAGGAGGAAGAAGAAAGGAAGGGAGGGAGGAAGAGGAGTATGAAGATGGAGAAAAGGAGTAGCAAACCCCACGGCTTGATCGTCGGAGGAGGAGGATCGGCTCGTTCTCCCTCTTTCCATTCGAGTAAAGGCATGAAACTCGCTTTGTGTTTTGATGGCGGTGGGTGGTTGGCTAAGGCAAAGCGTTCGCGTGAAGCTTTTCTGACCATTTTTGAATGAATGAAATGACTGATGTTTGAGGTGGCATTTTTAAATATATAGGCGAATCGCTCGCCCAGCGTCCTGCACCCGTCAACGCGTTTCAGAATTACCACCGAAAAAATAAATCACAAAATTACTAATTTAGATATTATGAATAATTCTGAAGAAAATTGACTTTGTCAAAATTTAACTTCAAACTTTTTGATAACAACACTCATAAATCATGAACAAATAATTGATATTCGAGAGTTACTGTATAGAAATAAATGATATATTTAAATAAAAAAGGGATAAATAACTTATAATCTGTTCATATTTTATTATATGTTTTTTATCTACTGGGAAGGAATTAAGAAAAAAAAATTCATGTTTTGCTTGTCATTAACTGTGCTCTATAAGGTGCGGTGATAAAAAGCCTGGGAGATAATCGTACCAAATATGACATTTTTTTTAATTAACAGATATATTTTAAATAAATAATTAATTTAAAAATATTAGAATGATAAATCATTCGTTACGAGTAATTTTTTATTTATATTAATAGTAAAAAAATTTGTTTTAGAACGAATTAATAATTATAAAATTAGTAAGCACGATGCAAGAGTGGAGGCGTTTCAAAAGCACCTAAATGTTTATGATTTGGATTTTAATTATGATATATAATAATTTTTTTTAATAGAATGAAAAATTCAGGACGTTGATTATTAAGATTAAATTCAAAATCGCTTAAGCTTTTAGATTTAATCAGATAGCCAACGAAAAATTGAAAAATTATAGGATGGGATCAGTTATTTTTTAAAAATTAAAAAAAAATAATACTACTTTAAAATTTACTATTTTGAGAAAATTACTAAAATTTGAGTTTAAATACATTAAAATTAAATTGGAAATTGAAATGTATTTTTTTTTTTTGAGAGTGTCATTACAAGATGAATCGAAATACAAATTTAACGGAAATTATTGATATGGACTTGAGAGGATCACAATCATACTTAGTCATGCCGTCTTCGGAGAGAGACAACATATTTTAGCCTTTCTAGTATTTAGGTTATGAGTATCGAAGACAACATAGATAGCTACTTAAGACCTACTTATTTTAGCTTTTCTAGTATTTAGGTTATGAGTAATAATACATATAGTGAAAGTGAATATCTTAATGAAAATTTTGATCATCAATCGGTGACATGTTCGACATCCGATCGTTGATCGGACACTATCGGCGACCTCCGGCGGCCATCCCGAACCAAACTATACCCTGGGAGGCACAGTGAATCGGTCGGGGATCGCCGCAATTGCGATCTTACATTATTCACTATCGATTTCGACGAGTTCACCGTTGCCGACGATCCTGACAGGTTCATCATCTTCCCAAGGTATAGTTTGATTCGGGACAGCGATCAGAGGTCATTGGTAGTATCCGATCGACGATCGAACGTCGAACGTGCCGCTGAGTGACGGTTAAAATTTTCACTAAGACATTCACTTTCATTGTGCGTATCATTTCTCTTGGGTTATCTATTAAATTTAATAATAAATTAATTTTTTAAAAATATAATGATAGAATTGTTACTTAATTAGGATAAAAATATTCATTATATATATGTATTTTTAAATCATATATTTTTTCACATTTAATTATTTTTATTTATAAATTCCCGCTTAGACCTCTAACGAACCTTCAATTTTTAAAGACGCTTGTACTTAGCTTGAGTAAAAAAAACATAAATATCTACCACGTCCATCGGAATAAATGTGAAAAAATTGAATTTGAAATATCTCTATTAGACCAGATTGTCCGAGGTTGAAAAAATTTCATTATTTATTTTTATGAAGTTAAAAAAATCTCGTTAATTATTTTTTTTTTACTATAGCCACTAGACTACGGCTTCATTGACAACTGAGATGTATTTATTACTTCAACTGAATCAAATTGTTTATTATTTTCTTAATTTAAGCGCAGAATAGCCTGTAGATTAATAGTTCATACTTAATTTTATATCTTTTGGAGATAGGTAAAAATAAAAAATAATTAATGAGGTTAGATAATATCGAATTTCGGATGATCGGTCTTATAAAAATTTTCCACCGACCCAAAGTTCGCGTTTCATTTGAAAAAATAAATTTTATGAAATATATCATAGTTAGGGATCAAATCATAGATATCTAGAAGGGAGATAGATAATTACTTAATACAAAGTGTGTTATTATTATGAAGTTTAGGATCAACTCCTAATTAATAATCCAATTTCTTTGATATATCCTTACTCATAGATTAGTTATTAGTCGGACTAATAGTCACTTTCCCTTGTAGAGTTCAGAGATGAACTATAAAAAAAATTATCTGAAATAAATATTATAATTTTTTAAAAAAAAATAAAATACAAAATAAATATGCCCTCTTCACTTTGCTACTTACGTCCTGTGACCGTCACACAAGTTGTCCGAATGCGCAAGTCAGCAAGCGCAATTGCTGCGCGCTTCGTTGCAACAGCCTATTTACAGCTAACCACAGCTGCTGCGCTCACGCTTCCGGTGGTTCCAGTCTCTACAAGCACAGCTAAGATGATAAAAAATCGAAAGATTATCACTAATAGTTTCAGAATCCAATCACAAAATTGATGGGACGTAAATCTCTGTACTCTATGTAAAAATTTTCTCTTCTCAATTTCTTATCTTTTCAATTACTATAATTTACTTTCTCCGTATTGATTCTACGATGAAGGAATATGAGGAGGAACATTTTTTCTTTTGCCACACTACAAGTAGTTCCAAGAAAATGCCTATCACATTCAACGGCAGCTTCTTAACATAAAAAATAAAAAAAAATAAAAAAAAACGACAGCTTCTTAACATAAACTCCAGACTACTGCTACAAAAGGAATTTCCTAAAGCTACTCTCTCAATCATGTTTATTTAACCGCCCTGTATATACACATCAACACGGCTCTTTAAATAAAAGAGATAAAAGAACAAAATAAAGCTAGATAATTAAGGTGTAACCTATCATTGCATATCAGAGTATAATTAGGCTCTGATGCCACAGATAGCGCAGTATATTTAATATTTTCAGAGTATTTCAAAATCACTTATGAATTTTAATTCTATACATTTTTTAAAATAAATTTATAACAAGTATAAAAAATAAATCATTCTTTTAATATTTTAATATAATTTATATATCCAAACTTAACCAGATTAATTTATATCTATCAGATAAATCTTATACATTTCTAGAGATCAACTTTAAAATTCATCCTAATGTATTTTTTCCTCCCTCCTCCTCCTCCTCCTCCTCCTCCCTCACGGGCTGGATCGGATGGTAAGGTGCCTGGTCGATTTGGTCGAGGTCACAGGTTCGAGGGTCGCCAGTTGCGCATGGGGATAAAATCCTGGTCTGCTGGCATTAATTCCCTCGACCCCAGGCGCCTCACCACACCAGACATAACCGTGATTTACCTCCTCCGTGTTGGTCCTGGGGCGGGCTGGCGGGGGCCGCTGAGGTGGCGGATCCACCTTTGGTAATTGATTCCCGAAATTAAATAATAGCAGTCAATCCGTTGGCTCCAATTGACTGATTTTTGGAGTACATCAACCTACTCTAATTTCTTAGTCGTCATGATAATTAATCATCATTTTAAATATTTATAATTTAATCTTTAATTATAACTGATCCGGGCGAGCGGTTTTTTATCAGGGAGGAGAGCCCGGTCAGAGAAAACCCGGTTCAACTCGGCTCAAGGACAGCAAAGGCCGGGGCGGGCAGAAGCTCAAGTTGGAATCAAGTTCACCCTGGGCCGAGCTCTCGAGGCTGACCTCCCGAGGTCGAGCGATAGAGGCCGAGCTCTCGAGGCTGACCTCCCGAGGTCGAGCGATCGAGGCTGAGCTCTCGAGGCTGACCTCCCGAGGTCGAGTAATCGAGGCCGAACTCTTGTGGCTGACCTCCCAAGGTCAAGCGATCGAGGCTGACCTCCCGAGGTCGAATAATCGAGGCCGAGTTCTTGAGTCTCATTCTTCGCAAGGCCCCATCAGAACTCTCCGTTAAGAGGCGCCGTCATCATCCGACGTGGCCGCCCCACGTTAATTAGGGGTAGGATCACAGGCTGGCAGACTGCTGTGTCAGTCTCACTCTGCCGCTAAGACATCCAAGTAATTAACCTAATCTCTGACTAATTCTTGATGGAATGTGACAGGTCGCACGTGGGAAGACCCTATATAAACCCCATTTGGTCTCTGAGAAAGGGTCGCTGCCATTCGCAACCACACCACTGCAAGGAGAGATCTGTCTCGGTCTGACCTCCCAAATCACAGCAGACCCAGTCGGCTTGATTAGACCGAGTCATCCGAGAGAGAACCGATCTTCGCTTGTCGACAGGATCAATAACGATAATACAGAGGGCAATGTCACATTTGGCAGGAATCAGTCCATTGTGAGTGCATCATCCAATGACCCCACTGATTTGACATAATTAGTATATGAATAAATGATTCTTTTAATAAATTTTAATATTAATTTTTAATGTGTGAAATAATATATTAAATGCATGTCTGCTCTCTTTCTTATAAAAATCGTTGTATAAAAATAAAATATATTTTTATTGAACCACATTGTTATCATTTTTTTACTCCAATCCATGATAAGTAATCATCTGATTAATTAGAAAAAGCAATGAATGACTTGAGGACCAAGGAAAAGGTGCGACACAGCTTGCGACTCAAGAAGGTCGTACTGTTCTACAAGATAACGTCAAAAATAAAAAGCAAATAACTTGTCTGATTCTGATTGTCCAGTTCAATATATTAAGCCACCTCACTATCTAATCGTTCGAAAGTCTTTGTCGCATCTGATGCATGCTATTCAGAAATTGCAAGCTACTTTACTTTCCTCCGCGGTTTCAGGTTCTGCCCGAGATATTTTAAGTTGCATGTTAGACTTCTGATGGAACCCACGAACTCTCTCTCTATATCTCTCTCGCGCTCTCTGTTTTTTTAATAGTTAGTATTAGTTCTTCCGCTTTAGCTGATTAAGTATTGAAAATTTTCTTATCAAGAAAAATTAAAAAAATGTTCACAATAAATGACTCATCATTTTAATATTTTTAAATTATTTTTAAAAAAAAATCATTCGTTAATTTATTGAAGTTAAAATTTAATTTTTCAATACATCAAAAATAAAAAAATACATCCTATCGAAGTATATTACCAGGGGCTCATTAATTCTCTTCCATCACAGCCTGGCTCATTTAACGCGTGGGACATGATATGTCGCAGGGCCGGCCCTGGGTTTCGAAGGGCCCTGTAAAAAAAAATCTTTATATTTATAAAAAATAACAAAATGATGTTATAAAAAAATTCATTAACATAGAGGAAGAAAATGTTTACTTGAGTATTTTTTGATATTTTTTTAAAAAATACATAATGTTTTAAAATTTATATTTATATTTTTTTAATTTAATTTTGATATTATTTTATTAGTATTGAAGATCATATCATTTTAATTAATTTTCTTTGAGTGAATTCATATTTATTATATTATATATTACTTAAAAAATTTAAAAATTTTTAAAAAAGAGGGCCCCACCTGAGGTGGGGCCCTGTGCACCGGCCCCAGGTTGACCACCCTGGGGCCGGCTCTAATGATATCAAATTATCATGCATCCCGTGAAGCATTTTCGTATTGATTAATCACTCTATTATCATGGTTTCTTTTTCGTTATATATATATATATATATATATATATATATATATATATATATATATATATATATATATATATATTACGGACCGCGTGCGGACCACAACGCCAGACCGATCAGACAATGCAGGGCGTTGCGCCAATGGTGGTCGATCGTCGATCGGACACTATCAGCGGCCTTCGGCTGCTACCCCCGAACAAAACTATAACCCTAGGAGAATGCGATGAACCTTAGGGGTAGCGGTGAAATCCATCGGGTACGATAAATCCATCGGGATAACAGTAAATCCGTCGACATTAGGTAACAGCTGAGCGTTTTCGTATTGATCAGATCACTCTATTATCATGGTCTCTTTTTTTGTTATATATCCTAGCTAATAATTAGTTGGTTCTGTATATATATATATATATATATATATATATATATATATATATATATATATATATATATATATATATATATATATATAATATGAATTTTATTGTACGGACTCATTCGATCAACGGACGCATATGGATCAAGTATATTTGTTTTAAAAAATCGATAGACAACGGAGATTTTCAATATAAAATTCAACCTTAATGATATGACATCCCAATTATAATGATCCTTGATGGGTTTATCGTGCTCCCAAGTTATAATTTTATTTAGGTCTGGCCGCCGTCGGTGTCCAAGTGACAATTGGACGTGTACATAAAAAGTACCACGTCATTCACATTGAGTTTCAGACTATAATTTCACGTTCTCTATCATAGCTTATTTGTTTTTTTATTTTTTGTTTTATTTATTTTTAGCTTATGATTATACCATTTAAAATTTTATTTTTAAGTTGATTTAGTAATTAAATTATAGTGTTAAGTATAAAAAAATTTCAAAACAAAAAATAATTAAGGTTTATACCAAATTTACCAGTTAAAATTTTTAACATACAAACTATATATATATATATATATATATATATATAGGATAATGATTGGGAGAGTGAAAACCATAGTGAATGACGTGGCATTTTGCATGCGCGATCTCCGACGGGTTCACCGTGCCTCCCAGGATATAGTTTGATTCTGGGCGGTGGCCAAAGGCAGCCGATGATGTCCAAACGATAATCGAACGTGTGCATGTAAAGTGTCACGTCATACCACATCATTCACTATGAGTTTCACTCTCCCATTTTTACTCTCCCTATCATTACTCATATATATATATAGAGGAATGATATAGTGCACAACTTATGGTGCACAATCATGGGTACCTGTATAGGTGGCAACATGCACATCACCCATTAAAAATGCATGATAGAGATGAATGATCAAGATTTCGCCACCTAAGTAAGTGTTCATGGTTATGCACTATAAGTTGTGCATCATAACAAGTTATATATAAAGAATGATAATTTGTACATCTTGATATGAATGATTATTATTTTCATTCCCGAATACATACCAAGCGCCCCCTAAATGTGAACAGTAATGCAGCCAAAATATGATTTTTTTTAATTCCTCTCTCATCTACGTACTATAACCTATTTTTGTCTCTCTTTGAATTGCATATGAGATGATATTAATTTATAGAAATCAATATCAAAATGTTGCTGACTTATAAAAAATAATATTAACGTGATAATGGTTTTTACAAATCAATATAATCTTGATATTATTTCTACAAACCAATATTAAAGTGGTGCTAGCACCACCAAATGAATATATTATCCACCTTGATGCTTATTTTTATCAATCAATACTACTTTAGTATTGATTTGTAAAAAATAACATCAACGTAGTATTAATTTTTATAAATTAGTACTAAAATGGTGTTAATTTTTACAAATTAGCACCAAGGTTATATTGACACCACCAAACTAGCACCATTTACCTTGGTGTTGATTTGTAAAAAATCAACACCACCCTTTGGTGTTAGTTTTTACAAACCAGCACCAAGATAGATAGTACTGATTTGGTAGTGTTGGAACCATCTTGGTGACGATTTCTACAAATCAATACCAAGGTTGGTGTTATATTTTTACAAATTAGTATCAATTTTGTATTGATTTCTACAAATCAGTACCAATTTGATATCGATTTCTACAAATCAATACTAAGAATATGCCACGACCACCACTAAATCAGCACCATCCACCTTAGTATTGCTTTGTATAAATCAACACTAAGGTGGTACTAATTTGTAGAAACCAGAACCAAAGTAATTAATGCTTGTTTCATTTGGTTTGATTTGTAGAAATTAAATCTAATGCTCAGATCGGTGTGGTGCTGGTTTTTACAATACCAAGATGGTATTGATTTTTACAAATATGCATCGAGACATTTTTATAAATCAACATCATCTTGATACTGATGTATAGAAACTAACACCAAAGTGGACAATGCTAGTTTAGTGATGCTGATACTATTTTGATGCTGATTTTATAAATTCAATACCACTTAATAATATGAGATTGTCCATATTAGATGTCATTCAAAATCACTTACATAGATGTACAGATAATATTTCTTTTACAAAGGACGAGGAGAAAGTTATGTGACATAGATATGTGCTACGGAGATGTTTATTTAGTTTGAATAAGTTATTATTAACTTATAATTTAAATATTTTGGGGTTTTTTTTCATGATCATGTAGCCACCATTAGTTCCACATATTTCTACCATTGAAATTAATTATAGGTTATGAGATGAACTTTTGGTCACGGAGATGATGTTACAAAAATTTAACATATATATAGACTTGAGAGAGCTAATAAGGAAACTTCACAGAATTAAATAAGTAAATTACTATCAAAATAGATTTATAATAGTTTTCGGTAAAATATTATGGAGTGTCAAGCTCTTGCCTATTTGACAGAATCGTTGATGTGCACAGATTCCAAAACCGTCAATCCAAGGGGGAAGAGCCCTGGAATGCACTAAAATAAAGGGACGAATTCCGGTGCTACCGGTGCTACTCGGACACTCAAATTAGATTTATTTGAGGTGATATATAACTTGGAAAAATGAAGATGAAGAAGAAAAATAAAGCTGGTGGAGTTGTCGCGGAATCCATAACCCTTTTCATTATCATAGGAAGTATTTATATAGTTGTCCAGAGAATATTTCTATGCCAATCGAAATATCATTGATCCGGTTGGATAGGTTTTCTAAGTTGATCGGGAGCCCGGTCGGATCAAGTCTTGGTCGGGTAAAGCTGGTCGAGTCTAGTCTTGGTCAGGCCAAGATAGATGGGTGCACCAGACGCCGATTCAACTTGAGTGATCAGAGTTCGAAGTTACTTGGGCGGAGGGTCGGTCAGCGCTATCAGGTCGGACGTTCCCGATCGGGAGTCACCGGTCGGGGATGTTCGGTCGGGCAAAGTTAGAAGCACTTGTCAGACCCCTGGAAAAGGAAGCACTCAGTACAGAGTGGTCCTCCCAGTCGGGGATTCCCGGTCGGGAGCTCCCGGTCGGGCACCCTGGGACTGTACTAAAAACGTGAGCAGTAGAAAAGCCTGGCTTATCTGACCGACCATCTTTACCCGCCTGGTCGGGGTCTGTAAGCCCGTAGCCGCTCGATCGGGCGATCCCGAGTGATCGAATGGCCTCATCAGCAATAAGATTTCCTAAATCTCCCCACTATGAGGAAAAGACTTCTGACATAATCATAACTTGTCAGGGTAGCAGGCATTAATGAGGGTAGAATTGACCTCTTGATGGACATTTAGGTGGATATGACAGACTCACAGACTGACTAAAGCTGCCAAAAGGTCAGACTGTCAGCTGGTTAGTTTTTAATGAGAAAAGATTGTCGACAAGATAGGAGGCCTCTTCCTCCCCTATATAAAGCCCCATTGGTCCTTCAGAAAGGAGGTTCCAACAATTGAAATCTTTTCTCCACCTTGTGCTATTGTTTTGGTCAGACCTGAGCCACTTGTGTCCCACTAGCCCTCGAGACCGACCGCGACTCACACACTATAGCGACCGAGGTCATCTTGGTCAAACCGAGTCATCTAAGTGAGAACCTTCTTCACTTGTCGACATGATCAATCATCATTATGAGAGCTAACAAGGAGATCAGATCTGATAGTCATTAATTGCCACTGCATTCATTAGTGCTAGATATTCACAAGAAAGCATTTAGAAGATCAAATCTGGTAGCCTCATAACCGCTCTATCATTCTTAGGATGTCACACATCTCAAAGTATTTGTAGGCACTATTAGCGAGCCAGATAGGATGCATGCATGTTTTGAGGATCAAAAAGGTGAGGTTGATATTAAGTGCCCTTGAGAATATATAAAGTTAGGACTTGAGACCGAGATGACACTAGACTCTAATGCAGAGAGAGGGTGTCAGCAAATGAAGCTGAGATAGAAATGATGCCAGTAGTAGCAGTGGCGACTGAGAGGGAGTTTGTTTCTGAGACTAAGATAGAGTTAGTCGCCGAGGCTGGAAGAGAATTTATTGTCGAGACTAAAAAAAAGTCTGTTGTCGAGATGGAGATGAAGTTTGCCGCCAAGACTGAGACAGAGCCCGTTGCTGAGACTGAGAGAGAGTCATTCGTCGAGATTGAGAGGGAGTCCATTAGTAGATGAAGATGAAGTTTGTCACCAAGATCAAGGAGTCCATCAATGAAATTGGGAGAGAGTTTGTTGCGTTGAGACTAAAAGAGAGTCTACTGTTGAGACTTGAGATTGAGAGAGAGTCCGTTGCTTGAACTGAGAGGGAATTTATTGTCGTGACAGAGATAAAGTCCTTCACCGAAATGAAGTCCGTCACCAAGACTGAGAGGAAGTTCTTTGCTAAGACTGAGAGGGAGTTTTATCCAAGATTGAGGTGGAGTCAATCATCAAGATTGAGATAGAGTATAGTGTTAAGGTTGACATGTATCAGGTGTTGGTAGTCGGGATTCCTCCCTATATCCCCGAATTAAAATTCTATAGATTAGAATTAATCCGGATAGGGAAAATTTCCTGAATGACCTTCTTCATCATCATGTTTTTCGATTGAGTGATCGCTTGAACAATAAGAGCAATCAAACTCCTTTATCGATTAGCAGCGGAATAGATGATGAATTTTGGATCGTCGGTTCTTGTGTTTAATTCAGGATCCAAGAGAAAACATGAATACAATTAAAGTATAGCAAAAACCAAAAGTTATACCTCTTGATCTACCTCTTGATCTTTTGTTGTATTCTTATCCTCTTCTTGGACGTCGTGTGGGCGACAATCTTCCAAGGAACAAAGCCACCAAGAACCTTCTTCTTCCTCCTTTTCTTCTTCCTTGCGCTGCCGGCCCTAGCCCTTCCTTGTGGTTGCGCCGACCCTTCTCCTTCCCTTTAAGCTTGCGCCGGCCAAAGGAGAGAAGAGAAGAAGAAGAAGAAATGTGCTCTCCCTTCTCCACAACCCTAGCCGACCCTCCCTTCCTTCTTGTTGCCAGCGCCGCAAGCCACCAAAGAGAGAGAGAGAGAGAGAGAGAGAAAAGAAAAGAGAGGCTTAGGTTTTGATGCATCATCAAATAGGTGGCTTATGAGGGTATTTATAGGCTACAATAGGGACCATGAGGAGGAGTTGGTTTTGGTCTCCTAACGGATTTTTAACCCGACCCATTAATAATAACCCGCTCCACTAATGGGTTATTATTGAACTACTGCACTAACCCCATAATAAAATACGGGCTCCTTCTTATTATGTGTATATTATCTCTCCGTGTTTAAGATATCGCATGCCCATTAATTAATTAAATTACTGACAATTTAATTAATTAATATTTAACTCCATGAATAGTACCACTCAACTTTATTATCATGTCGGACCAAGTCCACCTGCAGGATTTACATGATAATCTTTATGAGCTCCTCAAGGGGATATCATCATCCAAAATAATTAGGACACAGTTTCCTTCTATAATCAACGACACACCATGTAAATAATATTATTTCCCAATTTACCCGACCTATTGATTTAATGAATAAATCTCGCATATTGGTAAATTAAAGAAATAATTATTAAGTACATATGCCCGTTATTATATCGGGATTAAGAGCATGTACATCCATAATAACCTAGGTCTTGTTCGATTATATAGTCAGTATAAATCGAACAACCTCAAATCGGTCATGCTCAATACACACAAAGTGTACTAGTGTAATTCTATAGTCATGATAGACTAATACCAAATTACACCACAATCATTCCAATGGTTTGTCCAAATCCATCTTGTGAGCCACTACTTATACTTTACAAGGAACTGATAGCATGATCTTCTGTGTGACACCACACACCATATTATCTATAATGTAAAGTAACAGACAATTACATACCTATAACAAATATAAAATGCAAACACATGATCACTGTGATCTTATTCCAAAATAGATGTTCATACAAAACCTAGACTTATAATATACATCCTAACATCAGGGTCGTTAGTTGAGACTGAGATAATGATCATGGGTTTATCCTTTAATCAACCTTAAATTGCGGGGATGAGGGCACTAAGTCGATTGAATCAGATTTGAATCTTATCTAAGTGGAGTTAACGTTCCCTTAGGTCAGGTGTGACCTATATTGATTATGACTTATAAATCAGCACGACTATTGACATACAGGCATATACAGATCTACCTTGTGGCCGTCCTGACCTCTAGCCCAACCAAAAAAAAAAACAAAAAAGTATAGCAAAGGGAAAAGACTGCTCGTTGTATAATTATCACTGAGTTTCTTTGAACCAATTAGGAATTATCATTGACAGAGCATCATCACTGCTTGCTGCTAACTTTGGGCATCAGCAAAGGGTTGAAAATATGTTCCGACAAATAATTTGTATAGTAAAAATAAATATCTCAGTAAAAAATTTAATCGTCAATCAGTGATACATCTGATTTTCGATTGTCGATTGGACAGCACCAACGACCTCCGATCACCGTCCCGAATCAAACTATATCTTGGGAGACGGTGAATCCATCGGGATCATCGACAATAATGAACCCATCAAAATCGATGATGAACGATGTGAGATTGCAATTGAAGCATCCTCGACAGGTTCACTATGCCCCCAGGATATAGTTTGATTCTGCTTTGATGATTAAACAGCAATTTACCAAAGGGCGCACCCAAGAATTGATATTTACCAAAAGGCGTCCCATGGTTTCATTTTCACCAAAGGGCGCACTAATTTTAGTAAACTTCCTCTTTTACCCCTCCTGCTATGTACAACCTTTGTCTTTCTCTCTCAGCAATAAATTCCAAAAGTCTGCACGTGATGTTTCAGACTTTTATTTTAAAATAATATATTATGGAATCGGCGCTAAACTAAAAAACGTAAGGTAAATTTGAAAAAATATTTCAGTTAAAAAATATCTCATCTAACTTATTTAAAAATATAAATAAATGATTTTTATATTTAGTTAATAGAAATTAATATATTAAATAATATTTAATAAATATATTAATGTAAAAAAATGAAAAAAAATAAAAAATAAAAAAAAGAGCGTGGGCCTGAAATATTTTATTTCAGGCCTACGCTGGGCCTGAAATATTTTATTTCAGACCCACGCTGGGCCTGAAATAAAAATATTTCAGGCCCAACGTGGGCCTGAAATCTTTTGATTCAGACCCGACGTGGACTCAAATTTTTTTTTCTATTTTAAAAATATATTAATATATAAAAAAACGTATCAAAACACTTAATTTCAGATTCAAACGCAGGGTCTGAAGTCATCCTAGGAGGGTCTGAAGTCAAATAACTTTAGATCCTATAAATAATTAATTTAATAAATAATAATTAAATATAAAAAATATTTTTAAAATTAAAAAAATTTCAATACTCTTGGGGCCTGAAGTCAAGGAGGGGCCTGAAGTCTGATGACTTCAAGCCCTCCCTAATTAAATATAAAAAAAATTTATAAAATAATATAATATATGATTATATATTATTTATAATTTTTATAAAAAGTATAATATATAATTACATAATAATAAAATGTTATTATAATGAAATCTAGATATGAGAGGTCCATCAGTGGATTTTGGTCAAAACCCACTGATATGGCTAAATTACTCCTATTGCATTAGTGATATCTAATATATAGATGGTTGGACACCTAAAACATCATCTCCTGCCTCTACCCTCTCTATTCATATGGAGTTTTCAGAAATCCAGATATGGGAGGTCCATCAGTGAGTTTTGGTCAAAACTCACTGATATTTCTAAACTACTCCTATTTTATTGGTGACATCTAATATATAGATGTTTAGACACCTATAACATCATCTCCTATCTCTATCCTCTCTATTCATATGGAGTTTTCAGAAATCCAGATATGGGAGGTCCATCAGTGAGTTTTAGTCAAAACTCACTGATATTTCTAAACTACTCCTATTTCATTGGTGATATCTAATATATAGATGTTTGGACACCTAAAACATCATCTCCTATCTCTACCCTCTCTATTAATATGGAGTTTTCAGAAATCCAGATATGGAAGGTCCATCAGTGATTTTGATCAAAATCCACTGATATGGGAGGTTCATCAGAAAATTAGTAGGTACGATGCAAGAGTGGAGGCGTTTCAAAAGCGTCTCAATGTTTATGATTTCATTTTTAATTATGATATATAATATTTTTTTTAAACAGAATAAAAAAATTTAAGACGTTGATTACTGATTAAAATCAAAATCGCTTAAGCTTTTAGTATTAATCAGATAGCCAATGAAAAATTGAAAATTTTATAGGATGGAATCAGTTATTTTTTTGAAAAATTAAAAAAATAATAATTCTACTTTAAAAATTACTATTTTGAGAAAATTACTGAAATTTGAGATTAAATCCATTAAAATTAAATTGGGAATTGAAATGTATTTATTTTTTTTTGTTTTTGAGAGGATAATTACCAGATGAATCGAAATAGAAATTTAATGGAAATTACAGGTATGGACGTGAGAGGATCTCAATCATACTTAGTCAGGTCGTCTTCAAGGAGAGACAATAGTATAGATAGCTACCTAGGTCCTCCTTATTTTAGAAATCTCCATATTATTTAGGTTATTATAATTGATAATAAATTAATTTTTTAAAACATATAATATAATGATTAAAACGGTTACTGAATTAGGATCAAAAATATTCATCACATATATATAATTTTTTTAAAAAAAATCATATATTTTTTCTCATTTAATTATTTTTATTTATAAATTCGCTTAGGACCTCTAGCGAGCCTTCAATTGTTAGAGATGGCCTATACTTAGCTTGAGTAATGAAAAAAAACATAAATACCTACCACGTGCATCGGAATAAATGTGAAAAAATCGAATCTGAAACCTCTCCGTCACAGAGCGTTTCATGTAGCCACTAGCCCTCGGCTTATAATGTAGCGGTAGGATGACTAATTACTATCTCAGATATTCACTATTCATCCTTAATTACGATGTATTTTTTAGAAATTTTTTCTTCAAATGAGGCGCGAACTTTGGAACGCTGGACTTCTAGACCATCCATCATGAACACTTTCTAATTTATCCTGATGATCGATAAAAATATTTTATAAAATTAAATCGGTCATCTCAGATTCATTTACTATCTATTCCAATATTTTACTGCAGCCACTAGACTACGGGTTCATTGACAATTGAGATGTATTTATTACTTCAGCTGAATCAAATTGTTTTTTGTTTTCTTAATTTAAGCGCAGAATAGCCTATGGGACCTGCACAATATGTAGATTAACTGTTCATACTTAATTGTATGTCTTTTGGAGATAGATAAAAATAAAAAATTATTAATGAGTTTGAATAATATCAATTTCGGATTATTAATTAGGTCTCATAAAAAATTTTTACCGGCCCAAAATTCACATTTAATTTTAAAAAAAATTATAAAATATATTATAGTTAAAATTAAATCATATATATCTAAGATAGAGATAGATAGTTAATACAAAGGAGGTTATTATCATGAAATTTAGGATATTTCCTAATTAATAATTAAATTTCTATTCTGACTCATACATTAGTTATTGGTCCGACTAATAGTCACTTACTTTCCCTTGTGTAGTTCATATATGAAGTATAAAAGAAAAAATCTGCAATAAATATTATCATTTTTTATAAAATAAAATAAAATACAAATTAAATAAATATGCCCTCTTCACTTTGCTACTTGCTACTTGTGTCTTGTTGGTGGCAAAAGACGAATCGCTCACCTTAGTGCCCCCGTCAATCCGTCTTAGAGCCAACACGATGGAGGTTGCTACTTGCGTCTTGTAACCGTTACACAAGTTGTCCGAATGAGGAAGTCAGCAAGCGCAATTGCTACATGCTTTGTTGCAGCAGCCTATTTACAGCTAACCACAGCTGCTGCGCTCACACTCCCGTAGTTCCAAGAAAATGCCTATCACATTCAACGGCAGCTTGTTAACATAAACTCCAGACTACTGCTACATAAGGAATTTCCTAAAGCTACTTGATCCGGGTGGATGATTTCTTAGAAGGATCAGGAGCTCGGTCGGGTTCTATTACCGCTCTGAACCTACAATAAATAGGCCGGACCAAGGGTCATCTAAGGTCTGACACTCGGAGTCAGTCACCTGAGGTTGGGACACTCGGGGTCAGTCGCCCGAGGTCAGGATGCTCGGGGTCGGTCACCCGGGTTGGGACATTCGGGGTCGGCCACCCGAGGTCGGGCACTCGGGGTCGGTCGCCTGAGGTCGGGCCCTTGGAGTCAGTTATCGGGGTCAGGCACTTGTGATCACTCTGCGATGGTCGAACAATTATAGGCTGTCCCTATCAGTATTCGGAAAATAACCCCCTCGGCATAATCATTGCCTGACAGAGCCGCCAAGAGTTAATGGAGAACAGAAGAGACAGCTTCGGCAGGGTGTCAGGCGGCTGTAGCGGTCTCACAATATTAATACGGCTGTCACTATCACAATCTGTCAACTGATCCTCTCTTAATGAGATTTGCCAGCCCTGACACAGCAGAGAGTTTCCTCTCCCCTATATAAACCCCCCTTTGGGCTTTAGAAAAGGGATCGCTGCCATTTCGCAACCACACCACAACTTTGTGAGCTTTATTTCGGTCCGAGCCGAGCGATTTGAGCCTTATCACTAGCTGAGCCCGAGTCCGACCCCCCGAGCCCCAGCAGACCGGGTCGTCTTGGTCAGACCGAGTCAACCGGTTGGGAACCGGTCTTCGCTTGTCGACAGGATCAAATTTGGCGCCGTCTGTGGGAACATCAGCCTGATCGAAAGTCGAAGATGAGTGAATCCAACCGGGTGACCGTTACTCTCTCACAAGAGGACCTCGAGTTGCTAGTCGAAGCCCAAGCGAAGAAACTGGCCGCAGCACAATAGGCAGCCGCTCGACCCACTCAGGCGGGCCCAGCCGAGCACACTGCTCGTGTGGGCACTGAGGGAGGGGTTCGACAGGAGGATAGTCCTCATTTCCACCGGGCGCTGTTTGGCCCGGCTGAAGGAGCAGGACAATCGGACCCCCATGAAGCTACATCCAGCCATACCAGAACTAACAAAGGGAAGGCTCCCCTTGTGCCGACTCCAACTGAGCACACAGGGTTCCCTTTTTCCAGCCAGATCTTGCAGGAGCCCTTGCCTAAGCATTTCCGACTCCCGTCTATCACTGAATACGGGAGAGCTACTGACCCCGAAGAGCACTTAAAGAAATTTGAGAATGCCTCGATGCTACATCATACCCGGATGGTGTTAAGTGCAGGGCCTTCCCGACCACCTTGGCCGGGCCAGCCCAGCGGTGGTTTGGCAGACTTCTAGAAGGATCAATCAAGGACTTCTCTGATTTCAAAAGACTGTTCCTGCAGCATTTTGCCAGTAGCAAAAGGCATCACAAGACCAGCTTGAACTTGTTCACCATGAAGCAGGGCTCCAAGGAGCCCTTAAAAGCCTACATCAAGAGGTTTAACCAAGTTGCGCTGGACGTGCCCACCGCTACGTCCGAGGTGCTAGTCAGTGCCTTCGCGCAGGGCTTGCAAGAGGGCGAGTTCTTCAGATCCTTGATCCGAAAACCTCCGAAGGACTTTGGAAGCCTTTTGGGGAAAGCCAGTAAATACGTGGACGTCGAGGAAGTACAAGCCGCCAGGCGGCCGGAGGTCAGACCTACACCCGAGAATCCTCAGCAACATCAGAGAAATGTACCTCCTGGGGGGCCTCTCAGAAGCCCCAGAGCTATGGGACACCGACCAGGAGCCGTGAGGGGAATAGTTCAGCAAGTGGCCCAGGGTTGCATCCCATCCAGGTGGCAGCCCTACTGTTCTTTTCATAATAGCCATACACACGACCTTCAGGACTGCTGGCAAGCCGGTAGAGGTCAAGGTCGTACCGGTTGAGGAAGTCCCAGAGGAGCTCACCAAGGAGGTGGTCGAGGTCAGGGAAGAGCCCCGCCAAGCCAATCTGAGTCCCCTGCCCGACCGACCGCCCTTATCGCCAGACAGTTATTCCCGACCTCTGGCTCCACCGAGCACGGGAATGCCAGCGAAGAGCAAGCCAATCAACAGAATGCAGTGCACGGATCCATCAACGTGATTTCTGGTGGCCCCACCTATGGAGACTCCAACCGGGCGCGGAAATCCCAAGTCCGGCGCCTCGATATATATCAAGTGGGTTGCAGTGCCGCCCAAGCTCAGGGGCCACAGATCAGTTTCGGCCCCTCGGATTTACAAGGAGTGGAAGTGCCACATGAGGATGCTTTGGTCATCACGGCGAACATAGCTAACTATCAGGTCCATCGGACCATTGTGGATTCAGGAAGTTCTGTGAATATCTTATACTTGAAGGCATTCGAACAACTGCAGATTGAAATGACTGAGCTGCAGCCCGTGGCCACACCCTTATTTGAATTCACGGGAAATGAGGTCCAACCGCTGGGCCAGATCAAGCTGGCCATCTCACTCGGCGAGGAACCCTTAAGAAGGACCAGGTGTTCTACCTTCCTGGTAGTGGACGCCCCCTCAGCCTACAATGCCATCCTGGGCCGACCAGTGTTGAACGAGTTCCAAGCCGTGATGTCCACTTTCTACTTGAAGGTCAAATTCCCAGTGGGTGATCAAGTTGGAGAGGCTAAAGGAGACCAAAAGGTAGCACGTCGGTGCTATGTGGACGACGTCCGAGTGGAGGTTAGTAAGTCCTTCCGAGCTGCGCCGGCTAATTGCAACATGGTGCAATCCTCTCAGCCCTCTTCCTGGGCTGATTTGATAGAAGAAAAGGAAGAGGTCCAGCTCTTGCCGGGCCGAGAAGAGACTCGGGTGAGGATAGCTCCCGGACTACCGACCGATCTACGACAACAACTGATAGAATGTTTGACCCAAAACCAAGATGTGTTTGCCTGGTCCCAGCAGGATCTGAAAGGGGTCAGGCCCGAGGTCATGGAGCATAAATTACACGTATACCTTGACGCCCGACCGGTGAAGCAAAGAAAAAGAGACTTCAGCCCTGAGCAGAATAAGATCATCCAGGCTGAGGTGGAAAGGTTGCTGAAGGCAGGACACGTCCGAGAAGTGCAGTTTCCCGCCTGGCTAGCCAACGTGGTGCTGGTCTCCAAGCCAGGCGACAAGTGGAGGGTCTGCATTGACTTCAGGGATCTCAACAAAGCTTGTCCCAAGGATTGCTACCCCCTCCCTCGGATAGACCAGATGGTGGACTCTACCGCAGGGAGCGAGCTCATCTGTATGCTGGATGCCTACCAGGGATACCACCAAGTACCCTTATCCCGGGATGATCAAGAGAAGGTCAGTTTTGTCACAGCGGAGGGAACTTACTGCTACACTGTTATGCCCTTCGGACTCAAAAATGCTGGGGCGACCTATCAGAGGCTGATGAACAAGGTTTTCAGGGAGCAGCTCGGGAAAAACGTGGAGGTGTATGTGGATGACATCCTCATCGAGTCCCTCCGAGCCGCCGACCTGATAACAGATGTGCAAGAGGCCTGCTGCACTCTCAGGAGGTATGGCCTCAAGCATAATCCAGCCAAGTGCCTGTTCGGAGCTAAGAGTGGTAAATTCCTCGGATACATCCTGACCGAACGGGGGATAGAGGCTAATCCAGGCAAAGTGAAAGCTCTGTTGGACATGCCTCCCCCCAAAAACCTAAAAGAAGTCCAGCGCTTGACGGGGAGAATCACTGCCTTGTCCCGATTCATCTCCAGGTCGGCTGATAGAAGTCTGCCGTTCTTCAAAGTTCTGCGCAAAACCACTAAGTTCCAATGGGATGCTGAATGCGACCAGACCTTTGAAGAGTTGAAGACCTACTTGATCAGTCTGCTGGTGTTAGCTAAACCCGGGGAAGGGGAACCATTGTATGTTTATTTATCTGCTACTGAGGGAGCCGTGAGTGCTGTACTTGTAACCCAGAAGGAGACCGAATAGCAGCCGGTCTATTTCTTTGGGCACTTACTTAAGGAGGCCGAGTGTAGGTATACTACACTCGAGAAATTAGCTTATGTCCTTGTATTGATGGCTCGGCGACTACGGCCATACTTCTTGGCTCATCCTATCCGGGTGCTGACCAATAGCACACTCGGGAGGGTGTTGATCAACCCTGAGGTCTCCGGTCGGATGGTCAAATGGACGACTGAACTGAGTGGATATGATATCCAGTACCAACCCCGAACTGCGATCAAAGCTCAGGCCTTGGCGGATTTCCTAAGTGAACTCCATGCAGAGGAAGAAGAAGGGATATGGAAGATCTATGTAGATGGGTCAGCCACTCGGGCAGGGAGTGGCGTGGGAGTCTTGTTGGTCTCCCCTGATGGAAGCTCACTGCACTTAGCTGTACGCCTAGAATACTAGGCTACCAACAACCAAGCAGAATATGAAGCTCTTCTGGCAGGTCTACAAGCAGCCAAGCACGTGGGGGCTACTCGGGTCATCCTATACTCCGACTCCCAGTTGGTGACTCGACAGGTGACCGGGCAGTTCGAGGTCAACGATGAAAAGTTACAAGCTTATGTGGAGGCTTACAAGCAATTACAAGCAGAGTTTCAAGAAGTCCAGATTTTACAGATCCCTCGGGGGGATAATGCCAAGGCTGACGAACTGGCTAGGTTAGCCAGTTCGGTCCATCCCTGGGTCTTCCGCAGACCGTCACCTCAAGTCATGCTGGTAGCTCAGGTGGAAAGAGAAACAGAAATGGAAATACAAGGAGACTGGCGAGCCCCATTCATAACCTATCTGAAGGAAGGGACTCTTCCGGTCACTTCGGAGCAAGCCAGGATATTCAAGATAAGGGCAGCCAGGTTTACTCTAATAGGAGACGCGCTGTACAAGCGAGCCTTCTCCCGACCACTGCTCAGATGCCTGGGAGAAGAAGATGCAGATTATGTGCTGCGAGAAGTACACCTGGGGTCCTGCGGAAACCACTCGGTAGGTCGGTCCATGGCTCGGAAGGTTTTACTAGCAGGTTACTTCTGGCCGACCCTCCAGAAGGACGCTGAGAGATTGGCCCTTTCCTGCCTTTCTTGTCAGAAGTACCAGAATCTATCGCACCGACCCGTCGAGATGCTGAGAGCTTCCACTGTGTCCTGTCCTTTCGACCAATGGGGCATGGACATAGTAGGACCGTTCCCCAGGGCAGCCGGTCAGAAGAAGTTCTTGCTAGTGGCGGTGGATTATTTCTCTAAGTGGATTGAGGCAGAGGCCTTAGCCCGGATTACTGAACAAGTAGTGAAGAAGTTCTTGTGGCAGAATATCTTATGCCGATATGGCATACCGCACAAGCTGGTGTCAGATAATGGTCGGCAATTTCAAGGTCGGATAATAAGAGAGTGGTGCAAGGAGTTCGGGATCAAACAGGCCTTCACCTCAGTGGCATACCCCCAAAGTAATGGTCAGGCTGAGGTAGCTAATAGAGAAATTTTGAACGGACTCAGAGCCAAGTTGGACCAGGTCGGAGGGTCCTGGGTGGACGAGCTACTCGGCATTTTGTGGGCTCTCCGGACCACCCCTAAAGAAGGGTCAGGGTGCACACCCTTCTAGTTAGTACACAGTAGTGAAGCTGTAGTACCCATGGAGGTCGGCTGTGGATCTGACAGAAGACATCTGTACGGGGAAGACAATGCGGAGAAAAGACGGGCGGAGCTAGATCTGATTGAGGAGGTCCGAGCCAAGGCTGCAGTACGCATGATCGCCTACCAGCAATGAATGCGACGCTAATACAACCAGAAGGTTATACCCCACAATTTCCAAGTAGGAGACAAGGTATGGAAAAGAGTCAAGCCAGTCGGGGAAGTAGGCAAGCTGGAGCCTCAATGGAGTGGCCCTTTCCTGGTGGTCGAAGCGCTGGGATCAGGAGCTTACTATCTACAAGACGCTGAAGGAAAACGACTCAGAAGACCTTGGAGTGCAGTGCACCTAAGATTGTACCGTGAGGAGAGTGGAGAAAAATGATTCTTGTAACTGTACTCAGAAAAAACGATATAAAAACTGACTCTCCAAAGGACAACTACAACAAGTTATAAGTGGGCATGCTTTTACGCACCCACCGAACTCGGCGCCGATCGGGCGTGGCGTTCCACGTTCGGTCGGGCCCGGTCGGGCGTGGCGATCCACGCTCGGTCAGGGTAAGTCGAACGGTGTTTAGACTCTTGCTAAGGCAAGTTATAAGTGGGCTTGCTCTCACGCACCCACCGGACTCGGCGCCGATCGGGCGTGGCGTTCCACGTTCGGTCGGGCCCGGTCGGGCGTGGCGATCCACGCTCGGTCAGGGTAAGTCGGACGGTGTCCAGACTCTTGCTAAGGCAAGTTATAAGTGGGCTTGCTCTCACGCACCCCCCGGACTCGGCGCTGATCGGGCGTGGCGTTCCACGTTCGGTCGGGCGTGGCGATCCACGCTCGGTCAGGGTAAGTCGGACGGTGTCCAGACTGTTGGAAACCGGATGGCTATAGAGGGGGGGGTGAATATAGCCAGACACTCAAATCGCCCCCTCTTTTAAAACTTTCTTCCTGTGATCAGATTAGTAGCAGCGAAAACAAAATACAACAGGAAGAATAAAACGGAGAAAGGAATCACAAACCAAACAAATGCTAAGACGAAGATGTACAAGGTTCGGGGATAACTTGCCCCTACTCCTTGGCGTGCCCGTAAGGTGGGCGATCCCTTGATCGTCGGCAGATCAAGCCCCGGTGAACCCGGATAAGATAGAAGCCTCCTTCTCGGTGGAGAAACCTCTCCACAAGTGATCTCAAGAAGATACAAGTTAAGCACACGAGACACTCGAGAAGACAAGCTCACAAAGATGCACAAGAAAGCTCAAGCACAAAGCAATAGAGAGCACGAACACAGCACAGCCAAACTTCCCAAGTTTCTGTCTTGTTCGCCACCGCTCCTCTACATCCAGCTTTGTCTCTTAAGCTCTGCTCACCATCACAAGCTTCGCCAGCATCCACTGAGCCAGCCTGAACCCACTGACCTCCCTGAGCACTCAGTCCACTGAAGATCCCCTCTCCAGCTGAGTCTCCGTCAGTCGCCAGCTGCTCCAGTTGCCGTTGAAACCTGAGAAGGAGAAACAAACAAACCTGCTCCAAGGAAAGCCTCCCATTGACTCTCCTCCAATGTTTGAATCATCCCTGTAAAGCCTGCACACTCCAATAGAAGCTTAGCAATGCATATCAAACATAAGCAGTGATGTAGCAGAGAATCGGCAGTGAAAACAGACGCGATCATAGCTTCTGACAGCGTATTTGAATTAAAGTTCGGCGCCTGATCGGTCACCAGACCGATCAGGAAGGACCCTGATCGGTCACCAGATCGATCCAGAAGTCTTCTGCACACTCCTGATTGGTCCCCAGACAAATCAGGCTCCTGTCTTTTCGGTCACCAGACCAATCAGGCTGCTTGATAGTGAGAACCTTGCGACAAATGATCGTACACTAGACCGATCTGAGCAGTATCCCTGATCGGTCACCAGACCGATCAGGAGCAGATCAGCAGGGGAACTCAACTCACTGTTCGCTCCCTGATCGGTCACCAGACCGATCAGGAGCTGTGCAGTGAGTGAAACACACACTCCCTGATCGGTCACCAGACCGATCAGACATCGCTGGATCGGTCACCAGACCGTTCCACGAAGGAGCAGCGTGCCAACTCCCTGATCGGTCACCAGACCGATCCAGGGACGCAGACCTAGCCTTCCAAGCTAGGATTTCATTCACCTTAGCCCTCCAAGCTAAGGATTTTTCAATCTAACTCTCCAAGTTGGGAATTTGCACCTAACCCTCTAAGTTAGGACTTTTCACCTAGCCCTCCAAGCTAGGACTTTTCACCTAGCCCTCCAAGCTAGGACTTTTCACCCAACCCCTCCGAGTTAGACCTTCATCCAACCTAGCTCTCCAAGCTAGGCACCTGACCCTCCAAGCTAGGACTTTTTCACCTAACTCTCCAAGATGGGACTTTTCACCTAACCCTCCAAGTTAGGACTTTTCACCTAGCCCTCCAAGCTAGGACTTTTCACCTAGCCCTCCAAGCTAGGACTTTTCACCCACCTCTTCCGAATTAGGACTTTTCAACACCTGGCTTCACTCACCAGTGTTGGATCGAGAAAACCGATAGAGGGGAGGGGTGTGAATATCGGAAATCGTTTTTCGGAAATTTTAGAGCAAGTACGCAGCGGAAATTAAAAATCACAACACAGAGACACAGTCGATTTTACTTGGTTCGGAGCCTGTGTCGACTCCTACTCCAAGGCCCACGGTCGTTGACTGTTTACTTTGGGCAATTCTATATACGGCGCAAACAGTTTACAAAATTTGATTACAAAATAAGTGCAGTAAAAAATTCTCTTCTTTACGGACGTCTGGAGTAGATCGACTTTTTCGGAGCAGTGGGACGTTGTCGGCTCGAGTTGGAAGGTTTCCGGAGCAAGGCGCGAGAGCAGAAGAGCTTTGAGACGTTGAGTGAATTGATGTTCGAAGCTTGGGGTCGAGGGCCCTTTATATAGGGCCTGGGGGCGCCCCCACGTGGCCTTTGATCCGCCAATGTCTCGGTCAGCGTCTGATCCCCTTATCTTCGGGATCTGATTTGACCGGGGCGCCCGGAGCGCTCGGGGCGCCCGGAGCGCTAGGGGCGCCCGGAGCGCTCGGGGCGCCCGGATTGACTGGGTCAAAGTCTTATCTTCTGGCTTCGAAGAGGACTGCTTCGGCAGATGGTGCTGGGGGCGCCCGGAGCGCAGGGGGCGCCCGGGAGTTGTACTGTTGAAGCCACTTTACTTTTGTTGTGTTTGGTGTTCACCTTGGGGGCGCCCGGGACACTCCGGGCGCCCTGGTCAGCTATTGCCTCATCCCTTTGAGGCTCTCTGAGCTGCAGACACACGTTCCTTCGGTCCTGCATCCAGGGTTAGTCCAAAACACAATAAAATAATAAAGTATTATTTTATACAGCCTTAGCTGTCTTGGTTCTGACTTTGGGCTTCCAAAATGGAACCCTAGGTCGAACCAACGCCTACTGTTCCCTCGACGGGGAACACGTCCTCACCTACTCCTCTCGGGAGAATTTACCTAATGCCAACCGTTCTTCTGGTTGGACTTTTGCCTGACGGTCCTTTGTTAGGTCTTGGATGCTGAGCTGCCCTTCGCCCGGTGCCTAGCATTCCTTCGCTAAGGCTTCAGTCCCAGGCTGTCCTTCGCCTGGCGATTAGCAGTCCTTCGCTAGGGCTTTTGACTCTGGCGTTCCTTCGCCAGTGCCTAGCAGTCCTTCGCTAGGGCTTTTTACCCTGGCATTCCTTCGCCAGTGCCTAGCAGTCCTTCGCTATGCAGTGAAACTCAATTTAAGCTATTCCTGACTCTAATTGGATCCAAATCAGGAAAACTCTTTATGTGTAGGAACATAAAGATTTGGACCAATGGATGTTGGATAGCGGTTGCTCCAGACACATGACTGGAGATAAATTGAAGTTCACCAAGCTCAAGTTCAAAAACCTAGGCTCAGTGGCATTTGGTAATAATGCTACACTCAAGGTAATTGGGTCAGGTAATATTGAACTTAACTCCGATTTCATTATTAAAAAAGTTCTATTGGTTGAAAAATTTAATTTTAACTTGCTTAGCATAAGTCAGTTATGTGGTTCTGGTTATATAGTTACTTTCAACAATTCTAACTGCCTGATTAGAAATGTACAACACTCAGAAATCATACTTAAGGGCATTAGGAAAAACAATGTATACACTATAAACCTTCCCCTTGTACCCAAATGTATGTTAACACAATTAGAACAATCAAACCTCTGGCATAGGAGATTAGGTCATACCAATCTGAGAACTATCTCAACAATTACCTAACTTGGCTTAATCAAAGGTATCCCCAAAATTAAAAATAATGAAAACCTAATATGTGAATCATGTAATCAAGGTAAACAAACCAAATCCAATCACAAACTAACCCAATCCAATTTAACTCAAACTACACTTGAGCTCCTACACCTTGACCTATTTGATTCACATGGAGCCAAGTCACTAAGCGGGAACCGATACTGCTTAGTAATAGTTGATGATTACTCTAGGTTTACCTAGGTTAGGTTTCTAAAAACCAAAGATGAAACCCTAAACCTATTTAATGAATTCTGTAAACTAGTTGAAAATCAAAACGACACCAAAATTAAAAGACTTAGGAGTGATCACGGGGGAGAGTTTAAAAATCAACGATTCGAGGAATTCTGTAAGGTAAATGGGTACTTACATGAATTTTCATGTCCTAGAACCCCCCAACAAAATGGGATAGTCGAGCGAAGGAATAGAACATTACAAGAAGCGGCTAGGGCTATGCTCAACGAATTTAATCTAGCAAATCAATTTTGGGCAGAAGCGATTAGTACGACTTGTTATATCCAAAATAGGGTTGTGATTAACAAGCGACACAACAAAACCCCCTATGAACTGTACTACCATAGACTCCCAAACCTACACTACCTAAGGGTCTTTGGATGCAAAGTCCATATCCTAAACACCAAAGACTATTTAGGAAAATTTCAGTCCAAGTCAAACCCAGGTATCTTCCTAGGATACTCAACCACAAGTAGAGCCTATAGAGTTTACAACAAACAAACTAAGAAAATTGAAGAAACAACAAACTTAATTTTTGATGAAGAAATCAACTCAACATCTAATAATCCAGATTTAACTTCATCAAACTCTGACTAAGAAAATAATGAACAAACTATTGAACCCTTAATTGAACCCTTAAACGAACTAACCATTGAACCAATTAATGAGTCAACTGAACCAAGTATCGAACCAACAAATGAACCAGCCCAAAGAGTCGAATCAAATAGTGAACCAAATCGACCAGCCGGACCTGAGGCTGAACCAAGCTCTAGAAGAACCAAGAAACCCAAACTTAGTCACCCAACCGATCAAATTGTGGGTGATCCAACTCTAGGAGTCAGGACTAGATCCTCCTATAGAAACCTTAGTCAAATAACTATGATATCAAAAATAGAACCTAAAACTATAGATGAAGCTCTACCTGATCCTGATTGGATCATAGCTATGCAAGAAGAGTTAGCCCAATTTGAGAGGAATCAAGTCTGGGAACTAGTGCCTAAACCTGAGAGCAAATCCGTTATTGACGCTAAGTGGGTCTTTAGGAATAAGCTGAATGATCAAGGAGAAATAGTCAGAAATAAAGCCCGCTTAGTAGCAAAGTGTTTCAGCCAAGTAGAGGGATTAGACTACGATGAAACATATGCCCCAGTAGCTAGACTTGAGTCCATTAGAATGTTGTTAGCCTCTGCATCCCATAAAGGATTTAAATTATATCAAATGGATGTAAAGTCAGCCTTTTTAAATGGATTCATTAAAGAAGAAGTTTATGTAGGACAACCCCCAGGGTTTGAGGACTTAGACAAACCTAACCACGTTTACAAACTAACCAATGCATTATATGGGCTAAAACAAGCACCTAGGGCATGATATGAACGGTTATCAACCTATTTAACTTCTAAAGAATTTAAACAAGGCCAAATTGACTCCATTTTATTTATTAAAACCCCAGGTAAAGATATATTTATTGCCCAAATTTACGTAGATGACATAATCTTTGGATCCACCAACACAAACTTCCTAAAAGAGTTTGTCAAAATAATGGAAGATGAATTTGAAATGAGCTTAGTTGGTGAGCTTACCTTTTTCCTAGGACTACAAATCAAACAAACTAGGGATGGTAACTACGTTCATCAATTCAAATATGCTAAAGAGTTAATAAAGAAATTTAAAATGGATAACTCTAAAAGCATAAGTACCCCCATGGCCACTAATGTAAAAATAGATAGTGACCCTGATGGTAAACCAGTGGACCTTAAACTCTATAGGAGTATGATAGGTAGCCTACTGTACCTTACAGCCAGTAGACCTGATATTCTTTTTGCTGTAGGAATGTGTGCTAGATACCAAACCTGTGCTAAGGAAACACACTTAGCAGCCCTAAAAAGAATACTAAGATATGTAAAGGGCACCCTAAATGTAGGGATTTGGTATCCTAGGACCTCAACTTTTGATTTGACAGGATACTCAGATTCTGACTATGCTGGATGTAAATTAGATAGAAAGAGCACAAGTGGAAGCTGCCAACTGTTAGGTCAGAGTCTAGTTAGTTGGTGCAGCAGAAAACAACACTGTGTAGCTCTATCCACAACTAAAGCTGAGTATGTGGCCTTAGAAGAGTGTGTTGCTCAACTTTTATGGATGATGCACACACTTAAGGACTTCCAGCTCAACTACACCCAAACTCAAGTATTTATTGACAATATAAGTTCAATTAATTTAACTAAAAACCCAATCCAACATTCCAGAACCAAACATATAGAAGTCAAACATCATTTTGTAAGAGACCATGTAGCCAGGGGTGAAATAGTACTTAAGCATATTGACTCTAAATCCAACCTAGCTGATATATTCACAAAACCCTTACCTGAATCTGAGTTCAGTTCACTAAGAAGGCAGTTAGGATTGTGCTCTGTAGAATAGATTAACTTTATTTTTTTTTACTACTCTACTTGATTTAAAAATTTGTTTCTAAAAATAGAATTTGAAAAACTGTTTTACTTAATTTCAAAATCAGTTTTCATTTTCGACTTAGTTTTATTTTTATTTCAAAACTACCCCCTTTCAAAACTAGGTTTTTTCGAAAATGGACTTAGCCTAGGCCCTAACCCTAGAACTGCATGCACCTATAGACTGAGAAGCCAGCATCTCACAAGCACCTTAGGGTACTTTTGATTGATAACCTAGAAAGGGTTGAGATGCTTAGGTCTTTGCCTTAATTCAAGATGCTTTAAGTCAGTGCATCAGCAGTAATTGGGGCACTAAATACAACTTACACAGCAATCAAGTTGAGTGTCAAGTCTAGAAAATCTAACTTGAACAGAAACACTTAACTTGACTAACCCTATCAAAAACTACTGTTTATAACAGTTAGTAAGTAGCTAATTGGGTTAGACAGGTCCCTACAGAGAAAATTGACTGATTTAGTTTAAGTCTAATTATGAATTGGTTCAGTACAGCAAAATCTTACTTATTTCCTTTATGCAATCTTATTTCTGCTATATTTATCTGTTTTGATATATGGCAAAGGGGGAGAGATAGGAAAGGAGAGAGTAAAATTAATTTTCTTTATTCAAAAAGAAATTTTCTTTATTCAAAAAGTTTACAAAATTTCCTTATCCTTTATTCAAAAAAAGTTTTCAAAAATTTACTTCAAAAATACTTAAGTTTTTCAAAATTGACTAAAGTACTTAAGTTCTTAAAGCTTTCAAAATTTTGCTAAGTACTCAAGCCTTTCAAAATTTTCTTACTTAATCTTGTCAAAATTTTTTTCTGTAAGTACTTTAAGCTTAAGTTTTTCAAAACTGTATAAGTAATTTTCTTACTTAAGCTTGTCAAATTTTTTCTTCTGTAAGTACTTTAAGTTTAAGTTTTTCAAAACTGTATAAGTACAATGTTACTAAGTACTTAAGGTACTTTATTTATCAAGTACTTAAGTTTTTCAAAATTATTAAGTACTTAAGTTTTCCTAAGTGTTTCAAGCCTTTTAAATCCTACTAAGTACTTAAGCTTTTTAAATCCTACAAAGTACTTAATCTAACACTTTCAAAACTTTTGAGTACCTTAAAACTTAAAGATTCAAACTTTTTAAGTACTCTAAAGTCATGCTTCAAAAACTCTCCTATGTACTTTTAACTTAAGTTATTTAAAGAATTCTAAGTACCTAAAACTTAAGTTTTCAAAGTACAAGTAAAGTTTTTTTAACCCTACGATTTTTTGAAAAATCTAGGGGGAGATTCCTTCCAGGGGGAGGGAACAAAATTTTTTCATGCTTGCTTAAACTTAACTTTTTGAACTAGGGTTGTCATAAATCAAAAAGGGGGAGATTGTTGGTGCAGAATGTGTTGGTGCAGTTTGCACTAACGGTCAAACTCGGGTTTTGATGTATGACAAAGTGGTTAAAGTTAGGGTTGTTGTTGGTATTTAACCTCTTTACTAAGTGTGCAGGGTTGAAAGACTTAGGACCAGACACCAGGCTGAAGTCCAGGATGGTTGAGTCCTGGCGGGAAGTCCAGTTGGGTTCGCGGGACCTGACAACTGGCTGAAGACCAAGTTGGTTGAGACTTGGCAGGAAGACCAAGGTGGTTGAGCCTTGGCAGGAAGTCCTGGTGGGTCAAGAAGTCAGGTAGAGCTGCACAAAGGGTAAGTGAGGTAAGTCACTGGAGGAGCGAACCAGTGAGGACGCGTTCCCCTTGAGGGAACATTAGGCGTCGGTTCGACCTAGGGCTCCATTTTGGAGACCCAAAGTCAGAACCAAGACAGCTAAGGCTGTTTTAACTAACTTATTATTTGCTGTTTTGGACTAACCCTGGATGCAGGACCGAAGGACTGTGTTTCTGCAGCTCAGAGAGCCTCAAAGGAGTGAGGCCGTAGCTGAGTAGGGCGCCCCGGATGTGTCGGGCGCCCCAGAATCAACCCAAAGTCAGCAGAGAGGTAAACGCCCCGACAGCAGCGCTATTCGGGGCGCCCCGCGCGTATCGGGCGCCCCGCATGTCGGGCGCCCCGCGTGTCTCGGGCGCCCACTGTGCCACGCCACTGAAGGCTGCTGCAGCTCACTCTCGCGAAGCCCTGAAGATGACGCTTTGACCGGTCAACCGGGCGCCCCGCGCGCGTCGAGCGCCCCGGTCAAAGCTGATCCCGAAGATGAAGAGATCAGCCTTGACCAGAGGGCTTGCCGAATCAAGAGCCACGTGGGGGGCGCCCCGAGCATGTCGGGCGCCCCCTGCCCTATATAAAGAGGGCCTCGACCCTCTTCAAAGTACAACACTTCTTCAAAAGTCTCCAAGTTCTTCTACGCTCGCGCCTTGCCCCGGAAACGCTACACTTCGAGCCGACGACGTCCTGCTGCCCCGAAAGAGTCGACCTACTCCGGACGTCGGTAAAAAGTTAATTTTTAATATATATATTGTTGCATTTAATTACTTGAAAGTGTGGGGTTGTCACACTTTCAAATTCCTTTGTACTCGCCTACTCTATCGGTGTTTACCGGTAGAGAGTATTAGTGGATTGCCCAACGGAAAGGTCCGAGGGACCTGGGCCTTCGAGTAGGAGTCGACGAAGGCTCCGAACGAAGTAAAACTCGTCTGTGTTAGTGTGTTCATTTTTCGTCTCTTTCGTTTCCGCTGTGCACGCTTTTTAAAGCGCTCTGATTTTTTAAAACGCACGTGATTCACCCCCCCTCTCACGTGCATCGATCCTACAGAATGCACCCAAGTCAAACCTGTGTTTTGATAATGGCAACAGAGGTCAAAAGTTAAGTCTTACTTGTTTTCTAACAAGTTGCTCTAGTGTGCAGGAAAAGTCCTAGTGAATCTAGGCATCGAAACCCTAAGTTCCAGCGAAGGGCTGCTGGGCACCTAGCGAAGGGCTGCTAGGTATCGAAACCTTAAGACCTAGCGAAGGGCTGCTAGGTATCGAATCCTTAAGACCTAGCGAAGGGCTGCTAGGCACCTAGCGAAGGGCTGCTAGGTATCGAAACCTTAAGACCTAGCGAAGGGCTGCTAGGTATCGAAACCCTAAGTCCTAGCGAAGGGTTGCTAGGCATAGAAGACCTAGCGAAGGGCTGCTAGGCACCTGGCGAAGGACTGCTAGGGAATCAAGACCTGGCGAAGGACTGCTAGGCACCTGGCGAAGGACTGCCAGGGAATGAAGTCTTGGTCCGAGGGACTGAGCAACTTAGCTGAGCGATGACTAAGGACAGGAGTAGAGATGGGTCAGGGTTTGGGCGTCTCGAGGTCCGGAGGTATCGGAAGCTAAGCAAAAGTCCACCCGAAGGGCTGGGTGGCAACCGTCTCCTGAAAGGAGTAGGTGAAGGGCGAGTTCTCGGGGATAGGAACTCGTGCCGGTTCAACCTAGGGTTTCGTGCAAATCCGAAGTCCGAACCAAGTCCTTAAGGTTAATATTATATGCACATATGCTTTGTGTTTGTGTATCTTGTAGGTAACAAGAACCGGAGACAAAGCAAGCAGAAGAACTAGCCTTGCAGTCTTAATGCAGGGTGCCCCAGTGTTGGGGGCGCCCCCAGTGTTGAGGGCGCCCCCATGCACCAGGGCGCCCCCAGTGTTGGGGGCGCCCGGGTCAACCCTGTTTTCGTTGTTGCGAGTTTGAAGCACAGGATAAGCGCTCAAGAGGGCGCCCGGAGTGTCCGGGGCGCCCTGGTCAAAGAACTTATCACCTGCGGCGAAGTAGGCGCAAGGATAAGAGTTGACCGAGTCTTCCGGGGCGCCCCCAGCGTCCGGGGCGCCCCCAGCGTCCGGGGCGCCCCCAGGAGGGCTATATAAGGGGCTTCGACCCCTCTGCTTCAGATACAACATTCCAGAGCCATTCTGATCATTCCGACCAACGACAACGCGCTAAAGACGAGGCTCTACGACCGGGAGGCTCCAGGAGGAAGTGCGCAGCACTTCGGAGGTCCAGATCGGCTGACGCTTCGACATAAGTTGTTTTGGTTTGATTTACATTCTGCAATTAAGTTTATTTATCCTTTTGCTTGTAAATCAAACTGTAAGATGGGTTTTCTCCGCCTCCGGAAATTCCGGAAAGGAGACCAATAGTGGACTCACGCCGAGTACATAGGCCTTGGACGTACTGACCCAGGGGGGTCGGGAACCAAGTAAATAAATCTCGCGTGTCCTTCTGTATTGCATTTATTTTTCTGTTTTTACTTTTCCACTGCGCTACTAATATTTTAAGTCTAGAACGAACGGAAGTTTTACGAAGAATTCCGAAAGATTTTTCACAATCGATATTCACCCCCCCTCTATCGACGGCACCGGTCCTACAACCAGGACCCGGCTTCACTCACCGGGATTTTCAACACCTGGCTTCACTCACCAGGACCCGGCTTCACTCACCGGGATTTCAACCTAGCTTCACAAGCTAGGATCTGGCTTCACTCACCAGGGTTTCATGCCCAGTCCCCGACCAGGACTTTAGCCCAAATTCGCTCAACCAAACTTAAATCATTGTCAAAAACCAAAACAACAACCGGGCCAGACTGCATCAACAATCTCCCCCATTTTTGTTGTTTGACAACCCGATTTAAGTTTAGGTATCAATCAATTGAAGTCCGTTCAATTCTCACTAGGGAATCATGATCCTCCCCCTATAATAACCATAAACTTAATCAACCATTTTCTCCCCCTTTGTCAAACATCGAAAAGGGTATGGTTATTAAGTTTGAATACAACTCCCCCTCAATCAAGGGTCTCCCCAAAAAAAATAATCAAAGGATAATTTCTGAATTGCATATGAGAGGCATATACCATAAATGTATCATGGCAACAATGTATACGCATCATATGACAACAATTATCGCAGTTCCATCAGACTGATGATCGATACAGAAAATTTTTTGATTTATCTATGAACGATCAATTTTCAGAAAAATTTCTGTAATTCTGATTCGTACAAGATCGGACTGCATTAACAGTTGGACTTCCATGTGAAGACATATACAGAAGTATATCATGGTCAAATGCATATATGCTTCATAGGACGAGTAAGGAATGCAACTGTATCTAAAACATAATCCTGAGTGGTCTCCGTGACCAATTAGGTTCGTTGATTACTTGATACAGAGATATTTCTTATTAGTCTGGGGAGCGATCAAATTTCAGAAAAATTCCTGAAACTCTGATATATTCCTGGTCAGACTGCATTAACAATTTGCATTCCACAATAGGGGTGTAGACTCTATTAATATTCGACATTTCAGAAACATTTCTGAAACACGACATCAAGAACAAGAGTCATGGCTCAACAAACCCTTTCTTATGAATTTGAACATTCCAACATAGGTTTGTACCAAATCACTATTAAGTACCAGGTTTGTACCACTTGAACAAATTTGTGCTCCCTTAGTACCAGGTTTGTACCAATGGGTGATCAAGTATGTTTCAATTGTAAACGGATTGTATCATGTTTGTTTGTAGTATGATCATTACACTGATACAATTTGATGAAAAGAGATTGGCTTGAGGAGGTTTTGGATCAATCTAGAACGATCTGGGAGTTCCTTGATCAGAGTTGGTCTGGTCGGTCACCAGACCGATCAGAAGCACCCCTGATCGGTCGGTGGACCGATCAGGGATGATACAGAATGATTTCTGAAACTGATCAGTTTCAGAAACAAGTTCGTTTCAACTCTTAATCACTCTAATCCCTAATATAATCAGATTTACTCCCTAAATGAGTTCCATTAACCATAAATCATTTAATCAAAGCAAGCAATCTGATTTGGGTCTCTTAACTAAGCTTCATTTCATATCAAGGATTAAGAATTTCCATGGATTAATATACCATCACTAGGTTGACTGATCAATTATGTCCTAAGCATGTTCTTGGATGTCAAAACATGTTTGTATCAAAATTCCAAGGCAGGTATGCATACCATCACTTTAACAGGAAGTTTATAATCATGGATAGCATGGATACATATTGCTATTTATCAACATCAATACCTGAATGAAATCTGTGTACCAAGGCATGATCGGAATGTTTTTAGCATGATCATGTTGTTTTTAACCAAAATTAAGTTTGTGCCAATTCCAATGGATGATTAAAATTCCAAAACATGCTTATTTCACATCATGATCAATTTAAACTATGTGTTCATCTTGTTCTTCAACATGCATTTATGTGTTATAACACATACAAGATAATCATGGCATACTTGGACTTGAGATAAGATATTTCATAAACCATAACTTGCATGAAAACACAAATTGCAACAATAAAACCAATTCTTTTAAGCAATTCATGCTAAGAGCAAGTTATGTGTGAATCTAAACTCTTCATGCAATTTTTTCAAAACTTGTAGATTTATTTTGAAGCATGGATATACTATCATTCATTGCATGACAATGTCTTCACTACTCAAGTGAAATTTCATAAAACACAAATTGCAGTAAAACATAAATTGCTACAAGAAAACCAATTATTCTAAGCAATTTATGGCAAGAGCAAGTTGTGGGTTAGTCTAAGTCATTCATGTGAATTTGAGGAAATGGTAAGCACATTCCTAACTAGGAATGACTATATGTTTGGAGCACCAAATATCAACCACCCATGTTGATAGATGCTCCCCCTCAAACTAAGTTATACAATTCGAAAGATAGAGCTTTTAGGTACCCAAATTTTGGGACCTAAAGAATCTTCAATGTAAGACTTTGGCACCCGTGCCTTAGTCAATTTCTTTTTGACTTTTTGAACCTTAGAATCATTTGATGATCTAAATTGGGTTCTTGACATTAATGATACAAAGGTTGGTTCCTTAGGTCGGTAACCTATACCGGCCTTATTGTAAACCACCATTTGGGAATTGAGTATCATGTCTAAGGTTTTGGAGCTAGATGAGAATTTCTCAAGAACATTCTTGAGATTTTTAACTTTGCTCTTTAAGTCCTTATTGTCATTCTCAAGGGTTCCATTATGGAAGTCATTAATATCCTCAACCTTAGAGGATTTTAATTCTTTTACTTCCAACTTCAATGACTTAACCTTATTCTTAGATTTCTTTAACAATTTGGTTAAACATGCGATAGCTCTATAGCACTTATCCAACTCGGGAGAGATTACCTCTTCATCATCCGAAGATGATGAAGGCGCGGTTGAGGAGTCACTTGATTCATCACTCTCCTCCTTTGACTCTTGTAGTGCCACTAGAGCCACGTGACAGTGGATGTCCTCCTCCTCCTTGTCAATCTTCTTCTTCCTTTTGTTTCCTGCCACAAAAGCAAACCCTTTCTCCTTGGGGCCTTGGTTAGAGATCTCATGTAACTCCATCTCACAAAATAAGTCCTCTAACTTAACAAGAGATAAGTCCTTGGAAACCTTGTAGGCATCCACTATGGATGCCCACAAAGTATTCCTAGGGAAGGCTTTGAGTACATACCTCACTAGGTCTCTATTGTCTACCTTTTCATTGATGGAGTGGAGGTCATTCAATACATCTTTGAATCGACAATGAAGCATACTTACAGTTTCATTTTCTTCCATTGTCAAGTTCTGGAGTTGGCTGTGAAGGAGATCCTTCTTGGCAGTCCGGGTGTCTTGAGTTCCTTCATGAAGCTCAAGAAGTTTATTCCATAGATCTTTGGCAGAGGTGAAGGGGCCAACCTTGATTAGCTGTTCTTTGGTCATCCCACATTGCAAGGTCACGATAGCTTTGACATTTGCTTCCCCCTTCTTGACTTGCTCAGCCGACCAACTTGAAACCACAAGCTCATTTCCCTCATGATCCTTAGGAGGGGGGAAACCCTCCTTCACTGAGAACCATATGCTCATGTTGGTTTTGAGGTAGAACTCCATCCTTGACCTCCAATATGGAAAATCTGTGCCGTCAAAGAATGGAGGTCGGTTTGTGCTCATTCCTTCTCTTCCAGCCATCGTTGTTGTAAGCTCTCGGATGTTAAGCCGCTTGTACAGAGCCCCTAGCTCTGATACCACTTGTTGGAAACCGGATGGCTATAGAGGGGGGGGGTGAATATAACCAGACACTCAAATCGCCCCCTCTTTTAAAACTTTCTTCCTGTGATCAAATTAGTAGCAGCGGAAACAAAATACAACAGGAAGAATAAAACGGAGAAAGGAATCACAAACCAAACAAACGCTAAGACGAAGATGTACAAGGTTCGGGGATAACTTGCCCCTACTCCTTGGTGTGCCTGTAAGGTGGGCGATCCCTTGATCGTCGGCAGATCAAGCCCCGGTGAACCCGGATAAGATAGAAGCCTCCTTCTCGGTGGAGAAACCTCTCCACAAGTGATCTCAAGAAGATACAAGTTAAGCACATGAGACACTCGAGAAGACAAGCTCACAAAGATGCACAAGAAAGCTCAAGCATAAAGCAACAGAGAGCATGAACACAGCCCAGCCAAACTTCCCAAGTTTCTGTCTTGTTCGCCACCGCTCCTCTGCATCCAGCTTTGTCTCTTAAGCTCTGCTCACCATCACAAGCTTCGCCAGCATCCACTGAGCCAACCTGAACCCACTGACCTCCCTGAGCACTCAGTCCACTGAAGACCTCCTCTCCAGGTGAGTCTCCGTCAGTCGCCAGCTGCTCCAGTTGCCGTTGAAACCTGAGAAGGAGAAACAAACAAACCTGCTCCAAGGAAAGCCTCCCATTGACTCTCCTCCAATGTTTGAATCATCCCTGTAAAGCCTGCACACTCCAATAGAAGCTTAGCAATGCATATCAAACATAAGCAGCGATGTAGCAGAGAATCGGCAGTGAAAACAAACGCGATCAGAGCTTCTGACAGCGTATTTGAATTAAAGTTCTGCGCCTGATCGGTCACCAGACCGATCAGGAAGGACCCTGATCGGTCACCAGACCGATCCAGAAGTCTTCTGCACACTCCTGATTGGTCCCCAGACCAATCAGGCTCCAGCCTGATCGGTCACCAGACCAATCAGGCTCCAGCCTGATCGGTCACCAGACCAATCAGGCTGCTTCCAGACCGATCAGGAGTCATCCTGATCGGTGATAGTGAGAACCTTGCGACAAATGATCGTTCACTAGACCGATCTGAGCAGTATCCCTGATCGGTCACCAGACCGATCAGGAGCAGATCAGCAGGGGAACTCAACTCACTGTTCGCTCCCTGATCGGTCACCAGACCGATCAGGAGCTGTGCAGTGAGTGAAACACACACTCCCTGATCGGTCACCAGACCGATCAGACATCGCTGGATCGGTCACCAGACCGTTCCACGAAGGAGCAGCGTGCCAACTCCCTGATCGGTCACCAGACCGATCCAGGGACGCATACCTAGCCTTCCAAGCTAGGATTTCATTCACCTTAGCCCTCCAAGCTAAGGATTTTTCAATCTAACTCTCCAAGTTGGGAATTTGCACCTAACCCTCCAAGTTAGGACTTTTCACCTAGCCCTCCAAGCTAGGACTTTTCACTCAACCCCTCTGAGTTAGACCTTCATCCAACCTAGCCCTCCAAGCTAGGCACCTGACCCTCCAAGCCAGGACTTTTTCACCTAACTCTCCAAGATGGGACTTTTCACCTAACCCTCCAAGTTAGGACTTTTCACCTAGCCCTCCAAGCAGGACTTTTCACCTAGCCCTCCAAGCTAGGACTTTTCACCCACCTCTTCCGAATTAGGACTTTTCAACACCTGGCTTCACTCACCAGGACCCGGCTTCACTCACCGGGATTTCCAACACCTGGCTTCACTCACCAGTACCCGGCTTCAGTCACCGGGATTTCAACCTAGCTTCACAAGCTAGGACCTGGCTTCACTCACCAGGGTTTCATGCCCAGTCCCCGACCAGGACTTTAACCCAAATTCGCCCAAATAAACTTAAATCATTGTCAAACACCAAAACAACAACCGGGCCAGACTGCATCAACACAGACTCTTGCTAAGGCAAGTCATAAGTGGGCTTGCTCTCACGCACCCACCGGACTCGGCGTCGATCGGGCGTGGCATTCCACGTTCGGTCGGGCCCGGTCGGGCGTGGCGATCCACGCTCGGTCAGGGTAAGTCGGACGGTGTCCAGACTCTTGCTAAAGCAAGTTATAAGTGGGCTTGCTCTCACACACCCACCGGACTCGGCGCCGATCGGGCGTGGCGTTACACGTTCGGTTGGGCCCGGTCGGGCGTGGCGATCCACGTTCGGTCAGGGTAAGTCGGACGGTGTCCAGACTCTTGCTTAAGGGAAATACGAATTAACACATTTCTGTGATCTTCACTGCCAGGACGTGGCTCCCCACGTTCTGAAAGACAAAAGGGATATTAGGTCAGCTTGATAAAAGCTGAACCAGTTGAACCTGTTGGATCGTGAAAGCCGATATAGGGGGGGTGAATATCGAAAATCGTTCTTTTTCGAAAAACTAAGAGTAAGTGCACAGCGGAAATAAAATAAAACAAAACACAGCACAAAGACGCAGTGATTTTTACTTGGTTCGAAGCCTGTGTCGACTCCTACTCCAAGGCACACGGTCGTTGACCATTTACTTTGGGCAATTCTATATTCGCGCAAAGAGGTTACAATAATTTCAATTACAAAGAAAGTGCAATAAAATAATAATAAACTGTTAAGCTCTTCGTTACCGACGTCCGGAGTGTATCGACTCTTTTCGGTGCAGCGGGACGTCGTCGGCTCGAAGTGAGGCGTTTCTGGAGCAAGGCACGAGCGTAGAAGAGCGTGGAAGCTTTGGAATCAAGTTGATGTGTTGCTTGGGGTCGAGGGGGTGCTATTTATAGCCCCTAGGGCGCCCTGGACGTTGGGGGCGCCCTGCCAGGTGTCACCCGATCCGCACTCCGCTCGGTCAAGCTTTATCCCATCTGAATAGGGATGAGGTTTGACCACTGGGGCGCCCTGGTCGCTGAGGGCGCCCTGGTTGACCCGGTCTTCTCGGCTGGATAGCTTTGATCGGCCTCGCTGGCATTGGCACGAAGCGCCTTGGCTCCTGAGGGCGCCTTCGGCGCTGAGGGCGCCCTGGATGAAGAGGGCGCCTTGGCTGCTGAGGGCGCCCTGCCCAATAAGCAGCCGAAGCCCATGTTGCTTCACTTGGTTCTGGTTCACCTTGGGGGCGCCCTAGACACTCAGGGCGCCCTGCTCAGCTGCTGCCTCACTCCTTTGAGGCTCTCTGAGTTGCAGACACACATTCCTTCGGTCCTGCATCCAGGGTTAGTCCAAAAACAAAATAAAGCAATTAATTATTATTTTGTACAGCCTTAGCTGTCTTGGTTCTGACTTTGGTCTCCAAAATGGAGTCCTAGGTCGAACCGACGCCTACTGTTCCCTCGACGGGGAACGCGTCCTCACCTACTCCTCTCGGGAGAATTTACCTGTTGCCAACCGCTCCTTTGGTTGGACTTTTGCCTGACGGTCCTTTGTCAGGGCTTGGATGTCGAGCTACCCTTCGCCCAGTGCCTAGCAGTCCTTCGCTAGGTCTTCAGTCCCAGACTGTCCTTCGCCTAGTGCCTAGCAGTCCTTCGCTAGGGCTTTTAACTCTGGCATTCCTTCGCCAGTGCCTAGCAGTCCTTTGCTAGGGCTTGCACTGCACACTTGGTTAACTTGTTAGATAACAAGAAGGACTTAACTTTTGACCTATGTTGCCATTATCAAAACACAGGTTTGACTTAGGTGCATTCTGCACCAACAATCTCCCCCTTTTTGATTTATGGCAACCCTAGTTCAAAAAGTTAAGTTAAGCAAAAAACATCGAAAAAGTTTTAACTTTTGTTCCCTCCCCCTGGAAGGAATCTCTCCCTAGATTTTTCAAAAATTTGTGGGGTTTTAAAAACGTTACTTGTACTTAAGTTTTAGGTACTTAGAAGTAACATTAAAAATACATAGTAGAGTTTTTAACGCATAATCAGAGTACTTAGGAAATTTTAAAGTCTTAAGTTTTAAAGTACTCAAAATGTTATAACAAGCTTTAAAGTCTTAAGTTTTAAAGCACTTTGCAAAATTTGAAAGCTTGAAAAAATTTTGAAGCTAGAGTACTTAGCAAAATTTGAAAGTTTGAAAAAAAATTTGAAGCTGGAGTACTTTGCAAAATTTGACAGCTTGAAAAAAAATTTGAAGCTAGAGTAATTTGCAAAATTTGAAAGCTTGAAAAAAAAATTTGAAGCTAGAGTAATTTGCAAAATTTGACAGCTTGAAAAAAATTTGAAGCTAGAGTAATTTGCAAAATTTTTGAAGGCTTTAAGTAAAAGTTTCGAAAAGGCTTAAGTAATTTTGAAAGTAGAAGTTTTGAAGGCTTAAGTATCTTTCAGAAAGACTTTTTGAATAAAGGATAGAGTTAAGAAAATTTTGAAAAGACTTTTTGAATAAAGGATAGAGTTAAGAAAATTTTGAAAAGAAAATTTTACTCTCTCCTTTCCTATCTCTCCCCCTTTGCCATATATCAAAACAATTAAATACAGCATAAATAAGGAAATAAGTAATATTTTTGCTGTACTGAATCAATCCATACTTAAATTTATACTAAATCAATCAATTCTCTCTATAGGGGCCTGTCTAACCCAATTAGCTACTTACTAACTGTTATAAACAGTAGTTTTTGCTAGGGTTAGTCAAGTTAAGTGTTTTTGTTCAAGTTAGATTTTCTAAACTTGACACTTAACTTGATTGCTGTATAAGTTGTATTTAGTGCCCCAATTACTGCAGATGCACTGACTTAAAGCATCTTGAATTGAGGCAAAGACCTAAGCATCTCAACCCTTTCTAGGTTATCAATCATAAGTACCCTAAGGTGCTTGTGAGATGCTGGCTTCTAAGTCTATAGGTGCATGCAGTTCTAGGGTTAAAGCCTAAGCTAAGTCCATTTTTGAAAAATCCCTAGTTTTGAAGGGGGTAGTTTTAAAATAAATATAAAACTAAGTCGAAAAGTTTTTTAAAATTGATTTTTGAAATAAAGCTAGGTTGAAAATGAAAACTGATTTTGAAATTTAAATAAAATAGTTTTTCAAAAATAGAAAATTTTAGAAAACTTATTTTTGAAATCAAGTAGAGTAAAACAATTGAGTTAAACTATTCTACTGAACACAATCCTAACTGATTGACAAGAACCCAATAATTATAAACTAGTCATCATAAAATAAAAGCAGGTACTCTAGTTTCAACATAGTCAACAGTCAAGCACAAGTCAACCCTACTGAGTAGGGGTAGTCAAATAGGTACAATGCTAAGTGAATCTAAGATGAAGGACCGGGGTGATCAGATGGACCCGGCTGCCACGCATCGAATCGTGCCATCATCTGTAAGAAACGTGCATCATCTACTTCTCTATCAGCTCGGCGAGCGTCCATCTGCTCTATGTGAGAGGCCTCGACCTCCTCTCGGAGACTCTGTATCTGTGTCTCCATACGGGTCACTCTCTCGTAGAGTGTCGGTGGAGCGGGCTCGTCTATATGGGCTCGGACTTCTGCTGCTACATCTACGACGTCGTACTCGACCTCGTCGTCCGAATCGATCTGATGAGCTGCTCTCCGACGTCTCCAGGACAGAACCCCGGTACCTGACACCTCTATACCTGCTAGGGCGAAGTTTCTATAGCCTATTTCATCGTAGTCGGTCAGATCGGCCATTTCTCCCTCGGTAATGTTCCTACCATGGTAATGTAGTAGGGACGTGATAACGTGGAAGTAGGGTGTGCGTACCCGCCCTTGCGTGGTCACACTGGATGCGTGTAGGATAGTGTGAAACATATGAAGTCCTATATCAATATCTAGCTGGTGAATCAGGGCGTACAGGAGAAAGGTATGGAATGGTCGCATAGTGGTGACGTCCCTGGTGGATAAGGGCAGAATACATCGGACTAAGACCCTGTATAGGGCGTAGTCCTGAACCTCTAAGTCGACTGACTGGAATCGTCTGGCCACTGGTTGCCTAAAGAAGTATGCGTGTAATGTGTCTAAGGTGATGTGAGAATAGGGAGCATCAAAGGGAGGCTCCCTAGGAGGATAACAACAGAAGATGGACTGTGAGGGTCGTAGTCCTAAAAATCGGTTCAGTAATGTTGGTGTAATGGTTAAGGGAATACCTTGAACCATGGTGGAGAACATGAGATTATCCTGTCTAATGATATTATTGTAAAATTCTGCACATAAGGAAGTATTGATTGGGTGAGTGCAGAATACGAGATTGTCCAGTTGGTAGTGGTTTATGACGTTCATAGCTAGGGGACAGGATTGGGTGAAGAATAGCCTATTCAAGTAACTCGTTTTGATAGGTTTATAGGTGGTACGAGCGAACTTGTTACATAATTCTAAATTGGGAAACCTAGGATCAGGACTAGGTTGAGTACTGGGTTCTGCCTGATTAGGTCGGCGTCTTTTAAGAGAAAGAATGTATACTTAAAGAAAGTGTGCATTTATTGAAAAATTGAAAAGAAATTAAAAATAATAATAAATTATACCGATTTGCTCGGGGAGGCATTGTTGAGGGCTTGAGAGGGTTGCAAGATCTCTTGGAAGGTAGAAGGTTGAGGAGGAGAAGTGTTTTGGGTGTGAAGAGTAGAAGGGGAAGGGAGCCCCTTTTTATAGGCAGTCTCGGGCGCCCTGCCTCGGGAGGGCGCCCTAACTGGCGAGGGCGCCCTGTATGACCATGGCGCCTTGACCAGGCTGCAGCTGCCTTTTTGGCAGCTTTTGACCACTGAAGAACACTGGCAAGGGCGCCTTTCCGGACGAGGGCGCCTTTATCAGGTCTGTAGTTCTGTTTGTGCAGCTTTCTGCCGCTGAACGATTGTGTGAGGGCGCCCTAAACAGGGCTGCAGCTGCCTTTTGGCAGCTTTTGACCAGCCTTGGGGCGCCCACACCGGTTTGGGCGCCCTAAGGACTAGCTTTTGACTAAAATGAAGTGCATTTGACCAGATTTGACCTGGTTTGACTACATTGACCGTAGTTTGACTATGTTGACCGTGGTTTGACTATGTTGACCGTGGTTTGACTATGTTGACCGTGTTTTGACCTTGTTGACCATGGTTTGACATATAGAATTTCACTAAAACACAAGTATTAAGGGAATCATTTAGTCTTAATTTTACTGTCTCACCCAGATCTAGGGTTTTCAATCACGTTAACCTTATAGCTTTTGTGAGACAGGTTTTGATAGTTTTGAAAATTTTGAAAATTTTGATTAATTTTGAAGGATAATTAAATTTTGAAAACTTAATTAATTAATTTTGAAACAGATGTTTAAGTCTATACTTAGTTGAAATTTTGTGTTAGATTCGAATTTGACAAAAATTAATTTGAATTTGAATTTCAAAAATTGCTTCCAGGTCTTGGCGAGGCACTAGGCCTTCTTTGGCCGAAGCCTTATGGGATCATCCACCCTTTCCTTGACAAAGCCTTTTAATGAAATTTCATTTTCAAAATCAATTTCTGAAAAATTTCTGGTCTAACTAGTTTGGGTTTTGGATCGGTAGCTTCGGCCAGTTCCGCCAGTCTAAAGAGACCAAGTGAACTTGATTTTATTAGAATTGGTTTCCCCAACGTACTATCATCTCACCTCTACCCAATACTATGTTGTCAAATTTCAGCTAAGTTTGTTCAGTCCTTAACTAACCTAAGTCTAAGCATGGTATATTGCAGAAATTAAATAAACAATCATACAATCAATTTAAATCAATAATGACAAGTTTATCTAATAATAAAAATGGTTTTCAGTTTGGCTCCCCCTGGACTAAAGCCACGGTGATGGTTAGGCAAGATGTGAATCTTGTCCTTGGGGATCCAATACTGATTTGATCCAGTAGATTGGTTCAGGCATAGTTTAGGCACCCATGCCTGAATTTTTCTTCTGGACTGATTCAGTACAGACAAATATGATCTTTGTCGGGATTTGGTTCGGTAGCTAAGTCCAGATCGATTTAGAACTGATTTCTGTTTTCCAAGGATCATGTCAAGACCCTTGGAACCAGATGTAAATCGTTCTAAAACTGTTCTAAATTCCTTAACCTGAGTTTTCAGGGAGGAGTTCTCCTTTTCAAGTTTTTCAACTTGAATAGAAGTTCCTTCCTGAACCTTCTCGGTTAAGGGTTTAGAGTCAGCTCCCTCTTTCAGGAGTTTTACTTCCTGTCGGAGGGATTCGACCCGGAGTTTAGCTTTTGCCAAATCACGAGAAAGAAAAGAAATCAATTCAGTTAACTGTAATCTATTAAAACCAGTTACCTTAATTTCTCCGTCCTCTGTGAAGGTCAGCTCGCTGTCCTCTTGTTCTGATTCTGACTCTGTCTCGACTTTATCTGAGGTGGTCAGAGCTAGGAGGTTGGACTGGGGTGCCTCTTCTTCTTCTTCTGAGGAAGACTCGTCCCAGGTTGCTTGTAGCGCCTTCTTTCTTCTCGGCTTCTTCGTCTCCTTTAGGTTAGGGCACTCTGACTTGTAGTGGCCCTTTTTCTTGCACTCGTAGCAGGTCACATTGGGCTTGTTTGCTGGTTCAGTTGGTTCGTCCTTTCTTCGGCCGGTTTTTCGTTTGTTGGTTCGGTTCTTCAGCTCCTTGTAGTAGCTTCGAGCGAGCCGGACCAGTTTAGTTTGATCTCCTTCTTCATCTTCTAAGTTTGTGTCAGACTCGGGTTCAAGTTCAGTTTTCTTCTTCGTTGTCTTCAAGTTTTTACCTGCAATGAAAGCGATACCTTTTTCGACCGAATTGGTGTTAGTCTGTTCGTGCAGTTCTAGTTCAGAAAATAATTCATCTAGTTTTATTTTAGAGAGATCTCTAGAGACCTTGTATGCATCTACCATAGATGCCCACAAGGTGTTTCTAGGGAAGGCGTTTAGAGCATACCTTATTAGGTCACGGTTTTCAACCTTGTGACCTATTGTATGAAGACCGTTCATTACCTCCTGGATTCGTGCGTGGAGCTGGGCTGCTGTTTCGTTGTCGGCCATCTTGATAGTGTAGAGTTTATTCAGTAGCAGATCCCTTTTGCTGATCCTGGTGTCCGAAGTCCCTTCGTGCAGCTCGATCAGTTTTGTCCATAGCTCTTTTGCACTGTTGAAGGGGCCCACTCGATTCAGCTCTTCCTTTGTCAGCCCGCATTGTAGGGTTTGCGTTGCTTTTGCGTCGGCTTCTATCTTGCGCTTTAGAGTATTGTCCCACTCCGAGTAGCTTTGTGGAAGTCCTTCTGCATTTCGAGGGATCTCCAGACCGGACTGGATAATGATCCACATGTCCACCTGAGTTTTCAGGTGGACCTCCATGCGACTTTTTCAGTAGGAAAAGTCTTCTCCACTGAAGAGTGGAGGTCTAGAGGTGCTGAATCCCTCTTGCATAGACATTTGTTCTGAAAAAGAAAAGCTAAAAGAGATTTGCCAAGACTTGGTCTTGGATTAGCAGTGCTGGATAAATTAAAGACAAGGGGTGTTGCACCAAGCTTGCCAAAGAAAACGAATGAAATTTTTTCTTCGAAAAATTCGTAAGATAAAGAAAATAAAATGATAAAATTAAAAAGAAATCCGAAAAGAAATTTTCAAACTGGTGGTTGCACCAAGTTTGAATTCCCCGCTCTGATACCACTTGTTGGATCGTGAAAGCCGATAGAGGGGGGGTGAATATCGGAAATCGTTCTTTTTCGAAAAACTAAGAGTAAGTGCACAGCGGAAATAAAATAAAACAAAACACAACAAAAAGACGCAGTGATTTTTACGTGGTTCGGAGCCTGTGTCGACTCCTACTCCAAGGCCCACGGTCGTTGACCGTTTACTTTGGGCAATTCTATATTCGCGCAAAGAGGTTACAATAATTTCAATTACAAAGAAAGTGCAATAAAATAATAATAAACTGTTAAGCTCTTCGTTACCGACGTCTGGAGTGTATCGACTCTTTTCGGGGCAGCGGGACGTCGTCGGCTCGAAGTGAGGCGTTTCTGGAGCAAGGCACGAGCGTAGAAGAGCGTGGAAGCTTTGGAATCAAGTTGATGTGTTGCTTGGGGTCGAGGGGGTGCTATTTATAGCCCCTAGGGCGCCCTGGACGTCGGGGGCGCCCTGCCAGGTGTCACCCGATCCGCACTCCGCTCGGTCAAGCTTTATCCCATCTGAATAGGGATGAGGTTTGACCACTGGGGCGCCCTGGTCGCTGAGGGCGCCCTAGTTGACCCGGTCTTCTCGGCTGGATAGCTTTGATCGGCCTCGCTGGCATTGGCGCGAAGCGCCTTGGCTCCTGAGGGCGCCTTCGGCGCTGAGGGCGCCCTGGATAAAGAGGGCGCCTTGGCTGCTGAGGGCGCCCTGCCCAATAAGCAGCCGAAGCCCATGTTGCTTCACTTGGTTCTGGTTCACCTTGGGGGCGCCCTGGACACTCAGGGCGCCCTGCTCAGCTGCTGCCTCACTCCTTTGAGGCTCTCTGAGTTGCAGACACACATTCCTTCGGTCCTGCATCCAGGGTTAGTCCAAAAACAAAATAAAGCAATTAATTATTATTTTGTACAGCCTTAGCTGTCTTGGTTCTGACTTTGGTCTCCAAAATGGAGTCCTAGGTCGAACCGACGCCTACTGTTCCCTCGACGGGGAACGCGTCCTCACCTACTCCTCTCGGGAGAATTTACCTGTTGCCAACCGCTCCTTTGGTTGGACTTTTGCCTGACGGTCCTTTGTCAGGGCTTGGATGCCGAGCTACCCTTCGCCCGGTGCCTAGCAGTCCTTCGCTAGGTCTTCAGTCCCAGACTGTCCTTCGCCTGGTGCCTAGCAGTCCTTCGCTAGGGCTTTTAACTCTGGCATTCCTTCGCCAGTGCCTAGCGGTCCTTTGCTAGGGCTTGCACTGCACACTTGGTTAACTTGTTAGATAACAAGAAGGACTTAACTTTTGACCTATGTTGCCATTATCAAAACACAGGTTTGACTTAGGTGCATTCTGCACCAACAGAACCGACGCACACAAGCCAACTCGGATTCGCCAATAAGGTTAACTCGTCGAAAACAAGATAGAACGCTAAGTCAGGGTACCAACCCGACCGAACGGTATGCCCGAACTCGGGCAACAGCCTGACTGAATGGCTGAGAGCTCAGATACACTGAGCGTCTGACACTTAGAAAAATTTTCTACTTGGCTTACGAAATTGAACTAAGAGGAACGGTATGAACGTCCTGAACGGTCATCGCTTAGTGAAAATTCGCGGTGCGATTCAAATATCGGCCCTTGCGGAATAGGTCGACCACACTGAGTGGACGATACTCAACAAAAATCTTAAGCATAGTAAATGAGCAACTGCGAGGTTGAAAGCCTGCAATGCAAGGGCATAACCAGTTAAGGTAAATAAGAAAAGGCCCGAGGCCGTTACAAAATTAAGCCCTAAGGGCCAAGTCAGCCTAAAACATCACAAGACATCATAAGTTTTCTAAGTCCCAACGGCCAAGTCGTTGCAAAACATCAGAAGGAGAAAACCTAGTCTAAGAGAACGGGGGGAAGGCATCTTCGGGAATCGACGCTTTGGTCCGCCTCGGCTTCACCACATTGGGGGGAAAGTTCGCGGGATGGTGGTCGGCTTCAATCAGCTGCTGGACGGTGCCCTTCGCGCCGTACAAGATCATGCCCCCAGTCCGCTCAGCTACTTGATCCAAGAAGGAGTCCGACTGAATATAGGCCACCCGGGCTGCTTCAATCCGGACGGACTCGCCCGACTTATAGTCCTCCAACTCCTTCTTGAGCCGAGCAAGCTCGGTATCCTTCTGAGCAAGCTCGGTATCCTTCTGAGCAAGCTCGGTATCCTTCCCCTGGATGGTGGTCTCCTGAACAGCCAGCTAGGCCTCCTTGTTCACTAGTTGAGCTTCTAAACCTTGAAAGGCCTCTTGTTGGGCGGCCAGCTCCGTCTCTTTGTTCTTCAGAGTAAGTTGAGTCTGGTGATGAGTGATAAACACCATTTTATTGATTATTTTAATTGCTAAAATCCATGTTTGACCCATGTTTTATTTGCTTAACTATGATTTTACCCTAGGTTTTAGGATTTCCTATTAATTTGGACTTAATTGCAAATTTACACATTTTTGGATTATTTGGCCACTAATTTTCTGATATATTTTTGTAGGCATGAAAGGATCCTGGACCTAGGGCATATTGGGTCAAACTTGAGTCGGAAGTGGAACCGGATCGAATTATCATGTTTTGGATTAATCCGGGCCGTCCGATTCAAGAGCGGCTAGATTTGAGCCATCCGGGATCATCTGAAGCAATCCGAGCTAGGGTTATGGTTGATCAAGCATTCTAATCAAGATATGAGAGTTTCATCCCAATCAGAGCTCAATCAACCGTTGGATCAAGCTTGGAGGGCTCTAGATCGTCCATTCAAAGACTAAGTCGATCTGGACCATCCGTTGCACATCTGGAAGATCCGAGCTACCACAAGGCAGATCCTGACCCCAGATCATCATCATCAAAGGTTGGCTCCAATCAGAGCAAGATCAGCCGTTGGATCTCCTCCAATCAATCTGAGCCGTCCAATTTTAATTACTTAAGGAAAAATTTGGCAGCAGCTTTCCTCGTCGCGTCCTCGCCGTAGCTTCCGCAGTTCTTCGCATTTCTCAGCTGTTCTTCATTTCTATTGCAATTTTCTTCAACAGAGGGCGTGACCACATCGATTTCGATCCTTGATCCAGTTCTAGATCATTGGGAAGGGTTCTCCGTGAGGATTCCAGCTCAATTTCGGCCAAAAACAGAGATGATTGAGGGTCTCGTCAGATTTGTGAATTGATTGGCTTGGTCTCGTTTTGTGCCATTTCACATCCATCCGAGCTAGCCTGAGGGTCCACGGCTGAGCTCAGAACATCCCCAAATCATCATCGCCATATTACATTGCGAGATTGAGTTAATCGATTGCTGTTTTCAGCTTTGAGCCAAGTTGGGTTAAATCGATTCATAGAGGCTGTTTTCCATTGGTTTGCTGAGCTTGCGGGTTCGAGGCTCACCCTTGCGTGACGAACAAGGAGTTCTGGAGCTCGGGAAGAGATCGATGTTTAGATTTCCGTAGTTAATTTTCTGTTGTAGCTGTAATTCCATCACTGCTGTAATTTAGTTTCTGTTTTTGTTTCAGAATTAGTTAACTTCGTTTAATGCATTGGTTTCTGCTTAATTAGGATTCAATTCTCCTAGTTAAATAGCTTAGGGAGAGTTGAGGAGTAGTTTAGAGTGGTTAATTTGAGTTTTCTTAGCTGTAATCTTCATTTCTGCACTTGTTCTATTTCTGTAATTAGATTCAGCTGTTTAGTTTTCGATTCTTAATGGTTTCTGCTTAATTAGGTTTATATCTTTCAAGTCAAGTAGTTTAGGAAGTTTGTCTAGTGGATAATTAAGTTTAATTTCAGTTAATTTTGTTTTCCAGCTTGCGTTTCAATTCTGCTTTTAGTGTATCAGCTTGGTGCTTGCGTGCCAACTTCAATTTCAACATTTGGTAGATTCCCACTTCTGTGTTCTAGATTGCTGAGTTGTTTGTGTAAGGAATGATTGCAATTGGATCAGTTATCTTGCATTGATTCAATTCTGAATTTAGTTTCCAATCTGAATTTTTATTCTCTGCTCAAACTGTTACGTATCAGCCATTGTTTGGAATTCTGAATTTTGTTTTCAGCAAGTATCAGTCATTTCTGGATTTCCATTGTAGTTTGTCCATTCAAATAGCACTTCATATCCATTATTGCAGCTTGTTTCAGCTTGCGTTTCAGCCTTAAATTTCTGCAGGCATTCAAATATGCACATTAGTGCAAATTCTGCCATTTTGCTTCACTTTAGTTGCTGCATTTATTAGCTGATGAATTCTGCACCTGACTTGGTTTAGTGACATCCCATTTTCCACATCAGCTGCTGATTGAGTTTGTTGCTCAGTTCGTAGCTGCAATTACTGCCCTTAAAGTTTCTGAATTCTTTAGTTAATGCTGAAATTCTGCATGTTTTTGGTGGTGTCAAGTTCCTTCAATAATCTGAGTTGATCAGTCATTCATTTGGAGTCTGAAATTTCTTCTTATCCTTGCATTTCCTTGCATTTACAGCTTACATTTTCTAGGCTTGATCAATAGGTTACAAGGCTGAATTGTTAGAATCAATTTTGGCACAAAAATTCAGCCCTTGGCACAAGAGTTTCATCTTGCATGCCAAGTTGTTAGAACACTGATTTGTATCAGATTTCCACCAGTTTTTCTGGTGTAGGACAACTACTGAAGTCTATTGATATCATCTTCAGAATCCTTGAGTTTCTTTGCATTGGTTTGCTTTCCAAAATCATAGTTGTGTTGAGTTGTTTTGTAGTTTGATGTCTGAATTTCATAGTTGGTAATTGTATTAAATTGTTTGCTTCCGAAATTGCAATCACTGCCTTCATTCCTTTGCTTAGCATTTGTTTTACCTTTGAAATCAGAATTGGTCCAAAATTGATTAAGTGTTTTAGTGGATTAAGTGTCAATTGATTGAATCATTAAATGCCATCACTTGTTTTGTCATGAGTTAAGTTTCCCTTCTTCTCATTTCACTTTCATATCTGAATAGCAACCCAAAACCCAAGTTTTATTTGAAACCCAAAATTCACAAACGACACCTAAATACAAGCGCGAATCAAACAACGTCAACTAGCCCCGAGAAAAATACGACCTGTGGCCCCTTTACTACGTTTTCATATTTTGATTGCAAAAAGGGTTTCCAGTTATTCATTCACATTTAAATCTGATGGTCCCAACTTTCGTGACAATTTAATCTAGTATTTCGGGGTTGTCCGTTCCGAACCCTAGTCGACTTCACCGCCGGAGCTTCGATCAACCGAGTTTGAGGGGTTCCCGACTCGTTGATCCGATCAACTCCATCTGCTCCATCACAGCCGCTGGACGCACGATCTAGGGCCAGGGGTTCCGACCCTAGTCGATATTCCTCCGCATGCTTTATCTTCACAGCTCGTCAGATCAGTAGTTTCAATTTCCAGCACAATTTTTCATCAGCAGCTCTTTACTTCGGCAGTAGCTTCCTTCACAGCTTCAATCCCAGCATTTTTTTTTAGTAGTTTCATCTTCAGCAATTCAATCCCAGTTCTTCACAGCAATTCATTTCCAGCCATTTTTCTTTTTAGCTGATCGGCAACAGCAAGTCGATTCCAGCAATTCTTCTTTCAATTCCAGCAGAGTTCAGATTCGCAGCTTCCAGCTTCATCAGAATTGCCAGCAGCTCTTCAGCAATTTCCAGCAGTTGGCAGTTTCTTCTTATCAGCAATTTCCATTCATAGCTTTGTTTTCACATCAGTTCATCAGCAGATTTGGTTAAGATTGTTTGATTAGTTTCAGTTGTTAAGTGTTGTTTGTTGATTGATGAATGTGGTTGTTGATTTTTGTATCAAGTTTGATCTCTCATGTTTTCGAATGGCACGTACTCATATCATTTCAAATACTGCTTATAAGTTGTTCGATAAAATGTTTCTAAAGTTAGGATTAATTCTATGTCTCTTGTTTTGCTTAATTTCTGTTTGTTTTGTCTCTTTTAATTGTTTTATGTTCTTGCACTCGATTTACATGCAATTAAGTTAGGTTAGATGAGATTTCTTTAATGCTGTAGGTTTTCGTTCCATGTTTAGTTTCGTTAAATACTGTATTTCAAATTGTCCGTTCTTTACTGCAATTGTAGTTAGGGTAAAGTAGATTTCATTACTTGTACTGTCTTTCCTTAATTAGGCTAGATTTCATACCTGCTTTGTCATTTCTTTTCCTAGTATTAACGTTCAAACCCAAAACCCAGTTCATTTCCCAAAAATCAAAAGCAATAAAATACGATCATTGAGATTTATCTTGCACCAATTACATTCGTTGGGAGACGACTCGAGTTACTCTATGCTACATTAGTTTAGAGGAATTCGGTACTTAAATTGTATTTGAAACCGTAACGCGACAAAAACGGTTATCAATGAGCAGCATCCGACTCCTTCAATATCCGTTGGAGTCCCTTGGCGTCCGTTGTCTTCTTAGCCAGGTCAGAATGGGCTCGGGTATACCGGGCCTTGAGAATCTTATTCTCGCCCTCCAAATGAGCCACCCGGTTAGATAGGCGCTCCATCTCCACTACAGACTGAGCCAACAACCGTTGCTCTTCTTCCGAACCGACCTCCAACTCTGATATACGCAACCTCAGCGCAGTTATTTCTGAGCGAAGCTGGTCTAGCCCCTCGTCGCCCAGAGGAAGGGTGCATTGCGCCACTTTAGCCTCTAGGTCTCTTACACTTCGTTCGGCCGCTCGGCGCTCCCTAGTGTTGGTGACCAGCGCTGGCTGACTGCATGGCTCAACGCCCATTGCTGCAAAACGACATGAAGGGCATAAGGATAAGTATAACTAACCAAGTGACGGAGAAGGTACCTGAGTCATCCCCATGAAGAGGTGGTCAGCCAGGCTGACAGGATCCATCGCGAAAGACGCCGTCCATCCTTCCTCCCAGCCCGAGACCAAAATGCCATGCAGATTAAGTGGTTGGGGCTGGACTGTCGGAGTTAGAATAGTGGCTGAAGGCACCTGGACGTCCACAGCCGACCTCGGAGGGGAATGCATGGATAGAAGAGCTTCCACGGCGTCAATGTTTGCGGTGCCCGTCTGAGGGACCTGGAGACTCGGCGCGGTCCCCGAGGTTGACGCGGCGGGTGGCACTACTAGGGAGATAGGAGGTCGGGCTACTGAGCGGGGTGTTGACTGGGTCGAACCCCGAGGGTCAGGTAGGGGAGCAGTTGAAACAGGAGCTGAGCCCGGGGCCGGAACCTGAGGGCTGGCCATAGCTCGGTCAGGTCGAGAAGGCACTGCGACCTGGCCCCCCGTGGTCGGTGCTGGAGGTGAAGGCGTACCCATGCGGAGAACCAGCCGACGACGCTTTCGGACCAAGCTAGTAGAAGCTGCCTGATCCGTTCCCTCTTCTTCTTCCTCTGCCTGGATGGATGTCCCCTCGCCAGCTACCCGAGTTGTCGCTCCCACGCCCCCGATCGGGAGACTCTCTCCGGGGTCGTTTGCTGCAGTTTCCGGCAACTCGGGATCTGATGCAATGTTTACTGGTGGTACCGCCCGAGCAGCCGCTAGCTGGGCGGCCAGAGCCTCCATGGCTTCTTCATCCCGATCCAATACGGCATCAACCCTAGCGCTATACATGACTTCGGCTGCACAAAGGAAAAAGTTTTAGTTAGCATTAACAAACTTACAAAGCGAGTAGGGACGTACCGAGGGTGCCAGGTAGCTCCGCCGGGACTTGGCTCAGCCGGAAGATATACAGCATACCCTCGATCAGTAGCTTGCCCGCGTGGTATCGGGCTCCCCCGAGCTTGGAGAAGGCAGATCGGTAGCCTGGATCTGAACGAAGATTCTTGGGCAGTTGGGGGTGATCGGGCAGGTTCTCTACCCACGCAGTAGGCCAGTTCGGTCGGGGGATAGATTGAATATAGAAAAAGTGAGATTTCCAGCCCTTATTAGATGAAGGGACCTTCTCTAAGAAGGCCGAGTTAATGCGAGCTTGGAAGTAGAAATTTCCGGGTTCTTGTTTCTTGAGATAGTAGAAATAGTGAAACACCCGAGGTTTCAGAGGGATTTTATGGGCAGTGAAGATGATCACGGTGCCGCACAAGATTCGGATCGAGTTGAGGGCCAATTGAGATAAGGAAACCTGGAAGCATTGACAGATCTCACGAAAGAAGGGATGTAGGGGAAAGCGCAGGCCGGCCAACAGTTGATCAGAAAAGACGGTGAAATAACTTAAGAGGGGCTCGTGTGGTCGACCTCGACGGTCGGGAAGGGCCATTGCGTGGTCGTCGGGGATTCGGTAATCTATGCGCAAGGTTTCTAGCTGACCTAAGGTTAATGAAGACCAGGTAGTTAAATACCATGGCTCGGGGGGCGCAGACGGGGGTGCAGACGATGCAACCATCAAAACGAAGTCAGAAAAGGCACAACAAAGGCTCGACAAAGAAAAAGAGTACCTAAAAGTGAAGTTCGCCGAAAACACGGTTCGCCGGAATCGAGAAGGTCAGGCGGCGGAGATCGGACAAAAGTCAGAGAGAATGCGAAGGTCGGGATAAAAAGGAGTAAAATGAGGAGTTAAGTCTATTTATACCACAGGTAAAACCAGGAGGGTCGTCTGATGGAGGAAGGGAAAATGGCGGGGAAGACTCCTCGCCGTCCGATCTCTGTCATTTCCCAGACCTCGAAGCTTCGCTCGCACGTCGCACGAACCACGCCAGTGACGCTTCGTTACCAGAGACCTCCAGTCGGGAAATGACACGCGGCTTTGCATTAATGGGGACTTGATAGAGGATACGACATTTAAAGAGAAAGATTAACCGTACGATGTGACCCGCGGGAAGGCAAGAAAGAGGTGTGCCGACCGAGCAGGGAGCCTAGTCAGTCGGACTGAACTCCTCCTTCGACTAGACTTGAGAGGAAGACTTGTGATCCGGGTGGATGATTTCATAGAAGGATCAGGAGCTCGGTCGGGTTCGATTGCCACTCTGAACCTGCAATAAATAGGCCGGGCCAAGGGTCATCCGAGGTCTAACACTCGGAGTCAGTCACCCGAGGTCGGGACACTCGGGGTCAGTCGCCCGAGGTCGGGATGCTCGGGGTCGGTCACCCAGGGTCGGGACATTCGGGGTCGGCCACCCGAGGTCGGGCACTCGGGGTCGGTCGCCTGAGGTCGGGCCCTTGGAGTCAGTTATCGGGGTCAGGCACTTGTGATCACTCTGGGATGGTCAAACAATTATAGGCTGTCCCTATCAGTATTCGGAAAACAACCCCCTCGGCATAATCATTGCCTGACAGAGCCGCCAAGAGTTAATGGGGAACAGAAGAGACAGCTTCGGCAGGGTGTCAGGCGGCTGTGGCGGTCTTACAACATTAATACGGCTGTCACTATCACAATCTGTCAACTGATCCTCTCTTAATGAGATTTGTCAGCCCTGACACAGCAGAGAGTTTCCTCTCCCCTATATAAACCCCCCTTCGGGCTTCAGAAAAGGGATCGCTGTCATTTCGCAACCACACCACCACTTTGTGAGCTTTATTTCGGTCCGAGCCGAGCGATTTGAGCCTTATCACTAGCTGAGCCCTTGTCCGACCCCCCGAGCCCTAGCAGACCGGGTCAACTGATTGAGAACCGGTCTTCGCTTGTCGACATGATCACTACTCTCTCAATCATGTTTATTTAACCGCCCTGTACATTCACATCACCACGGCTCTTTAAATAAAACGGATAAAAGAACAAACTAAAGCTAGATAATTAAGGTGTAAACTATCATTGCATATCCAAGTTTAATTGGGCTCTGATGTCACACATAGCGCAGTATATTTAATATTTTCAGAGTATTTCAAAATCACTTATGAGTTTTAATCCTATAAGTTTCTTTACTTTATTTGATTTCGAATATAAATTTATAACAAGTATAAAAAATAAATCATTCTTTTAATATTTTAATATAATTTATATATCCAAACTTAACCGGATTAATTTATATCCATCAGATAAATCTTATACATTTTTAGAGATCAACTTTAAAATTCATCCTAATGCATTTTTTTTTCCTCCCTTTCTTCGTCTGACCCTAATTGATTCACGAAATTAAATAATAGCAGTCATCCTTTGGCTCCAATTGACTGATTTTTTTAGTACATCAACCTACTCTAATTTCTTCGTCTGACCCTAATTTTTTTTTTTAAGTACCTAAGACGATTAGTCGCTATTTAGGTATTCGTGGTTCAATTCCTAATTACGATATATTTTATAAGATTTTTTTTTTCAAATGAGACGCGAACCCTGGGACGTTAAGTTTTTATATCGTCCACTACGAACGCTTCCCGATTTACCTGGTGACTGATAGAAAACTTTTGTAAGATCGGATCAATCATCCCAGATTCGTCTGCTATCCGGTCCAATATTTTTTTAATTATGTAAATTAATCGTCATCATAATTAATCATCATTATAAATATTCATAATTCAACCTCTAACTGCAGTGATACAGGATAAGGCGGGCTATGTCATATTCGGTAGGAATCCGTCCATTGTAAGTGCATCATCCAAGACCCCACTGGTTTGTCATAATTAGTACATGAATAAATGATTATTTTAATAAATTTTAATATTAATTTTTGATGAGTGTAAAATAATTTATTAAATGTCCGATCTCCTTCTTATAAAAGTCGTTGTATAAAAATAAAATATCTTTTTATTGAACCACATTGTTATCATTTTTTTACTCCAATCCATGAAAAGTAATCATCTGATTAATTTGAAAAAGCAAGAAATGACTTGAGGACCAAGGAAAAGGTGCGACTCAAGAAGGTCGTGCTCTACTAGATAACGTGAAAACTAAAAACAAAATAACTTGTCTGATTCTGATTGGCCAGTTCTATATATTAAGCCACCTCACTATTGAATCGTTTGAAAGTCTTTGTAGCATCTGACGCATGCTATGGAGAAATTGCAAGCTACTTTACTTTCCTCCGCGGTTTCAGGTTCAGCGCGTGATATTTTAAGTTGCGTGTTAGAATTCTGATGTAACCCACGGACTCTCTCTCTCTCTCTCTCTCTCTGTTTTTTTTAATAGTTAGTATTAGTTTTTCCGCTTTAGCTGATTAAGTATTGAAAATTTTCTTAATATGAATGATTCTTTTATTTATATATATATATATATATATATATATATATATATATATATATATATATATATATATATATATATATATATATATAAAAGAATGATAACTTATACATTTTGATATGAATGATTAAATGTGAACAATAACGCAGTCAAAATCTGATTTTTTTAATTCCGCTCTCATCTAGGTACTATAATTTATTTATCTCTCTTTTAATTGCATATGAGATGATATTAGTTTATAGAAATCAATATCAAAATGATGCCAACTTGTAAAATATGATATTAACGTGATACCGATTTTTACAAACTAGCACAATCTTGGTATTGTTTCTACAAACCAATAAAGTGGTGCTAGCAGCACCAAATGAATATTATCCACCTTGATGCTTATTTTTACCAATCAACACTACTTTAGTGTTGGTTGGTAAAAAGTAACACCAACATAGTATTAATTTTTATAAATTAATACTAAGATGGTGTTGATTTTTACAAATTAACATCAAGATTGTGTTGGCACCATCAAACTAGCTAGCCCCATTCATCTTGGTGCTGATTTGTAAAAAATTAGCACCACCCTTTGGTGTTAGTTTTTACGAACCAACACCAAGATAGATAGTATTGATTTGGTAGTGTTGGAACCATCTTGGTGACGATTTCTACAAATCAACACCAAGGTTGGTGTTATATTTTTACAAATTAGTACCACTTTTGTGTTGATTTCTACAAATCAGCAACAATTTGATATCGATTTCTACAAATCAATACTAAGAATATGCCACGACCACCACTAAATCAGCACCATCCACCCTAGTACTATTTTGTATAAATCAACACCAAGATGGTACTAATTTGTAGAAACCAAAACCAAAGTGATGCTTGTTTCATTTGGTATTGATTTGTAGAAATTAAATCTAATGCTCAGATTGGTATGGTGTTGGTTTTTACAATACCCAGGTGATATTGATTTTTACAAATATGTATCGAGATATTTTTATAAATTAATATCATCTTGATACTAATGTATATAAACTAACACCAAAGCGGGCGATGCTAGTTTAGTGACGCTGATACTATTTTGATGCTGATTTTAGAAATTCAGTACCACTAAGATATTGATGTATATCAATCAATACTTTCATGTAATCAAAAGAGATAAAAGAGTTATTACACATAGATAAAAGAGGAATTAAAAAAAATTCATATTTTAATAATATGAGATTGTCCATATTAGAAGTCATTCAAAATCACTTACATAGATGTACAGATAATATTTCTTTTACAAAGGACGTGGAGAAAGTTATGTGACATATATATATGTGCTACAGAGACGTTTATTTAGTTTGAATAAGTTATTATTAACTTATAATTTAAATATTTTGGATTTTTTTTTCATGATTATGTAGCCACCATTAGTTCAACATATTTAATTTTCACATATTTCTACCATTGAAATTAATTATAGGTTATGAGATGAACTTTTGGTCACGGAGATGATGTTACAAAAAGTTAACCTACATATAGACTTGTGAGAGCTAATAAGGAAACTTCACATAATTAAATAAGTAAATTACTATCAAAATAGATTTATAATTGTTTTCGGTAAAATATTATGGAGGGTCAAGCTATTGCCTATTTGACAGAATCGCTGATGTGCACACATTCCAAACCCGTCAATCCGAGGGGGAAGAGCCTTGGAATGCACTAAAATAAAGGGACGAATTCCGGTGCTACTGGTGCTACTCGGACACTCAAATTAGATTAATTTGAGGTGATATATAAGTTGGAAAAATGAAGATGAAGAAGAAAAATAAAGCTGGTGGAGTTGTCGCGGAATCCAAAATCATTTTCATTATCATAGGAAGTATTTATATAGTTGTCCAGAGAATATTTCTATGCCAATCGAAATATCATTGATCCGGTCGGATAGGTTTTCTGAGTTGATCGGGAGCCCGGTCGGATCAAGTCTTGGTCGGGTAAAGCTGGTCGAGTCTAGTCTTTGTCAGGCCAAGATAGATGGGTGCACCAGACGCCGATTCAGCTTGAGTGATCAGAGTTCGAAGTTACTTGGGCGGAGGGTCGGTCAACGATATCAGGTCGGACGTTCCCGGTCGAGAGTCACCAGTCGGGGATGTTCGGTCGGGCAAAGTTAGAAGCACTTGTCAGACCCCTGGAAAAGGAAGCACTCAGTACAGAGTGGTCCTCCCGGTCGGGGATTCCCGGTCGGGAGCTCCCGGTCGGGCACCCTGGACCGTTCTAAAAACGTGAGCAGTAGAAAAGCCTGGCTTATCTAACCGACCATCTTTACCCGCCTGGTCGGGGATCTGGTAAGCCCGTAGCCGCCCGATCGGGCGATCCCGAGTGATCGAATGGCCTCATCAGCAATAAGATTTCCTAAATATCCCCACTATGAGGAAAAGACTTCTGACATAATCATAACTTGTCAGGGTAGCAGGCATTAATGAGGGTAGAATTGACCTCTTGATGGACATTTAGGTGGATATGACAGACTCACAGACTGACTAAAGCTGCCAGAAGGTCAGACTATCAGCTGGTTAGTTTTTAATGAGAAAAGATTGTCGACAAGATAGGAGGCCTCTTCCTCCCCTATATAAAGCCCCATTGGTCCTTCAGAAAGGAGGTTTCAACAATTGAAATCTTTTCTCCACCTTGTGCTCTTGTTTTTGGTCAGACCTGAGCCATTTGTGTCCCACTAGCTCTCGAGACCGATCCCGACTCACACACTATAGAGACCGAGGTCTTCTTGGTCAGACCAAGTCATCTGAGTGAGAACCTTCTTCACTTGTCGACATGATCAATCATCATTATGAGAGCTAACAAGGAGATCAGATCTGATAGTCATTAATTGCCACTGCATTCATTAGTGCTAGATATTCACAAGAAAGCATTTAGAAGACCAAATCTGGCAGCCTCATAACCGCTCTATCATTCTTAGGATGTCACACATCTCAAAGTATTTGTAGGCACTATCAGCGAGCCATATAGGATGAATGCATGTTTTGAGGATGAAAAAGGTGAGGTTGATATTAAGTGCCCTTGAGAATGTATAAAGTTAGGACCTAAGACCGAGATGACACTAGAATCTAATGCAGAGAGAGGGTGTCAACAAATGAAGCTGAGATAGAAATGATGCCAGTAGTGGCAGTGGTGACTGAGAGGGAGTTTGTTTCTGAGATTAATATAGAGTTAGTCGCCGAGACTGGAAGAGAATTTATTGTCAAGACTAAAAAGAAGTTTGTTGTTGAGATGGAGATGAAGTCTGTCGCCAAGATTGAGACAGAGTCCATTGCTAAGACTGAGAGAGAGTCATTCGTCGAGATTGAGAGGGAGTCCATTAGCAGATGAAGATGAAGTTTGTCACCAAGATCAAGAAGGAGTCCATCAATGAAATTGGTGTTAGGACCGATTGGCGAGCTAGAGGGGGGGGGTGATTAGCTCCGATTTGCTTGTAGATGATTTGTCGCGGCAGAAGACTTTAAGCAATCGCTAACACAAGGATTTACTTGGTATCCACCCCGGTCGGGTGACTAATCCAAGGATTCACTCTCATGCACTATGAAAGTCTCCTTCTTGAGGTGGAGAAACCTCTTACAAGCTTGTTACAAAGATACAACAAGAGCAAAGCAAATACAAAAGAAATCTCACAAGATTTACAATAAATAAGCTCACACTTTGCTCTCTTGCTATCTTCAAGCTTGTGATCGCCTCTAGAACTTTGGAAGTGCAGCAACACTAAGCCCCAAAGCTTCTCTTGAAATGGCGTGGAAGAAGGAAGAAGAGTTGCGGCCAAAACCTGTGCGAAAGTCCTTATACCCGACGCCTAGGGTTTGGTAATCGATTACCAATCGATTACCACGTAGGATTTAGCCATTCAACGGCTAGTTTTAGAATGGTAATCGATTTGCCAATCGATTACCCGTGCCCTGAATCGATTACCCAATCGATTCAGAGCTTCTCTGTTCTCTCGCGCAAACCTCTGTGATCGATTACCCCAATCGATAAAGAGACACCTTAATCGATTGACCAATCGATTAAGGGAAGGCTGAATCGATTACCCAATCGATTCAGCCACCCTCTGATCTCTCGCATAAACTTCCTTAATCGATCCACTGATCGATTCACCCAATCGATTACCCAATCGATTTAGTCCAACCTAACTTGTTCCCACAAGTCTAGGATCCCCTACCAAGTGTCCGATCAACCCCGTTGACCAACCTGGATTTCTACTGCCTAGCTCCCAGCTCGGACTTACCCTGGTTCCCAACCAGATTCGCCTAACCCTCGAGTTAGGTCTAGTCTCTCGGTAGACTTCCACCTTGCCAGCATGCGATCTCCCCGATTCATCTGGACTTCACCTAGCCCCACTAGGCCTTTTCCCATGCCAGCGTACGATCTCCCCGATCTACCTGGACTTCACCTAGTCCCACTAGGTATGCCTAGTCCCACTAGGTCTTTTCTCATGCCAGCGTACGATCTCCCCGATCTACCTGGACTTCACCTAGTCCCACTAGGTCTTTTCCGATGCCAGCGTACGATCTCCCCGATCCACCTGGACTTCACCTAGTCCCACTAGGTCTTTTCTCATCAAGCCTCCAGTCAACCTTGACCCACTTGACATCATACGATATTCAAACATCATATGACATTCAAACATCATTATCAAAACATCGAAACATACAACCATCCCATAAGCTTACCAAGCTTATCAGACCTAAGCTTAGTCAAACTAGGTCAACCCTGACCTAACCAAGATTGCACCAACAATCTCCCCCTTTTTGATGTTTGACAATATGTTTGAAGAAGACTAATCCCTATTAGCCTTTCACAATTTTCTCCCCCTTTGACATACATCAAAAACTCTTCCCAAGAGTCTCTATGGTCAAAGGCAAATCCAATGAAAGTCCCATACCTTTCATTTAAACTCATGCTCACCCATGAGCATTCACCATAATGAAGATTTCTAATAAAAATTCACACACATGTTGTTAAGGAAGACCTCCCCCTCAAAACATGCTCTAAACCTCTATCATTGCACCAACAATGATGTTTGAGTTCCTAAACCTTTAGGAGAACTCAACTTGAGGTGATTGAGATTTTGGGATTCAAAACTTGAACCAAAATCGCTCATTAACCCTAAAATTTTCACCAAACCATTTCCCTCTTTGATTTCATACTGAAAGTAACCCAAATATACTTATAAAAGTATTCCAAGGGGCTAGGGATTGGTAGGTTACTCAAAAATGGGTTAACTGACTGAAACTATACAGTTTCAGACTTACCAATCAATTGGTGTTGGGAACCAATCGATTACGACCTGCCTTAATCGATCAGCCGATCGATTACGGCTACCTGTAATCGATCAACAGATCGATTACGCGAGCTTCTGTGCTCGCAAAAAGGTCTCTCAATCGATTGACCAATCGATTGAGGTACTGTCCCAATCGATTGCCTGATCGATTGGGAGTTTCTGATTTCTGAAAATAATTTCATATTCGAATTTCAGAAACTCCTAACTAATTCTACAAAATTCAAAAAATTTTGAAATTTCGTGTAGATATTATTTATACCATATACTATCATGGAAAAATAATTTTCTTTGAAAATAACCTTCATTTCCAAAAATTGACACAAAATTGGAAACCATTGAAATACTTCAATGTTTTACTCTATTTTGTATCCAATTCATCAATGATGAGTGCTATCAAAAGATAGTCTTCATCAAGGTTTTCCAAGATAGTTTTGAAATGTTTTTCAAAAACAATATCCAACCATGTTCCTTGGGCTAAATGCACATGACTTGTACATTAGCTTTCCCAATGATTGGAGTTCATTTAAATTCTTGTTTTGATGAAACTAAAACTCAATTTGATGCACTTTATCAACACCTTGAGTTTTGTTCATCACCCTAACATCTCACTTGTTTCTAATGTGTCTCAAAAACACATACAAGTCACCTTATAGTCTTAGTGAGATGTGAAAATCATTTTCTCCCTAATCTAAGGGTTCATGCATTTCTATCTAGACATTATAAACTTTGATCATCCACCTAGGATGTCAATTAATGCCAATGTCCTTAAATTCAATAAAAGTCAAATTTATGCATGATTATGACTATGACATGCATCATATTAGGTTTTTCAAAAGAAATTATAGCTAAATGATGCATGTATAACATGACATTTAATATTTTCATAATAAATATGAATGATGAAACATGATGTCATGGCATGTGATAGGACATACAAAACATGCATAATTAGCACAAAAGAAAATACCTAGATTTCCTATCTAAGTATCAATAACTCATCACTAAGCCATTGATAATCCTAAATTTTGCCCTAATTTCCAAGATAATGCCAAAACTCCCCAACTTGGCCTATCTTTGGATTCTAACCTAGTTGTGCCAACCTTTTATTAAGTTCAATCTTCCAACAAGATAGTTTGGCACATATTTTCTCCTCCTAGAGTAAATCAATGAATCCTTCATTTTCAAGGGTAATAGTTCCTTGAAAATGTCCCAAAGTGCCAACTACATCAAGGTTGGGTTAACTACCCTTCCAATTAGAGTTGACACTCCCTAGACCTACCTAGGGTGTGGCAAATACACTCTTAGGAACCCAAAACCTATTGGTGCTCCTTGGGTGTTCTAGGTATTCACTAGGGATGACTTCCCTTGATACCTTCCTAAAGACTTTCTTAGGCTTCTCCGAAGCCTTAGTCACCTTTGTCTTGTCTTGGTCAACTCTAGGGATGGCTTCCCTTGCAACCTTGACTTGACTCCTAGACCTAGATTGAGTTCCATATTTATATGGAACTCTATGATAGGATGGATCATCATCCTTGGTTTTAGGTTTGTATCCCAAACCTTTCTTGCTCCTGGAAGGTCCTTGACTTCCTAAATCTAGGTTTTGACCTTTTGATCCCTTTAATAGATTTTCTATTTTCTTAAGGGATTTTTTTAATTTATCAAGTTTTGACCTCAAAACTTGATTTTCAATCATTACCTCCTCAAGGCCTGGTTTTCTAATATAGCCTTGGTGATTGTTCTTCTTGGCCTTATTTTGCATAGGTCTACCCTTAGATGATCTAAAATTTTCCCTATCCTTAGGGGTGGTAGTCCTAGCATGGAAAGCTCTATAGTTTTCCTTAGGGTTTTTATACTGTTGGGAACGAGATGGCTACAGAGGGGGGGAGAATATAGACAATCGCTTGCCCCTTGAAAACTTATCACGATTTCTGCAACTCAAATATCAGTAGCACAGCGGAAAGAATGGAAAACAGAGTATGCAGAAAAACCAAATGAACGCAAAACACACACAGCTAGCAAGATCGCTAACACGGAAGGTTTACAAGGTTCGGGGATAACTTGCCCCTACTCCTTGGCATGCCCTTGAGGTGGGCGATCCCTTGATCGTCGGCAGATCAAGCCCCGGTTAACACCGGATATGAAGCAACCTCCTTCTCGGTGGAGAAACCTCTCCACAGCGTGTTTTCAAACAATGATATATAATGAGCACAATGAAACAACAACAAGAAAGGTCTTACTCAAAACACTTAGAGAGGATAAAACACAGCAAGCTTCCCTGAGCTCCACCCAGTGGCGATCTCACGCAGACCCCTGTCTGCTTCGTGTCTTCCCACTGTCGGACTCCAAGCTTCTTGTTTTCTCCTTCAAGCGCTCAAGTATGATGATTGCTTCTCAATAGCTTGCTTAGAATGGTTGAAGAACTCAAGAACAGCAAGCTTCTCTCAGCAGAACGCAAGAACACAAAGCAACTTCAAGAACTGCAAGTCATACTGAACTCAACTCTCGCGTTCCTTTTTGTTTTTCTGCCAAGCGACAGGTGACACCATCTCTGTAGCTCCCAGCTACTCAACTACTAACGCCAGCCTCTACTGAGCTATCTCTGGACTCACTGAGCTCCTCAGTCGAGCTCCAGTCTTAGCTCCAGTCCGCAGCTCGCCGTTGCAACCTGAGATGGGAAAAGGGACAAACCTGCTCTGAGGAAAACGCGCTTTGACTTCTCCTAGAGTGTTTGAATCCTCCCCTGTCACCTGAAACTCAATCAGAGCATTAGAGCAGAAGATCACGCAGCATATCACATATCAGAAAACATACATCAGCAAATCCGATACGATCAGACACTCTGACCGCGTCTGACAGTGAAATTTGAATTAAAGTGATCGGTCACCGGACCGATCCAGGGTGTGTGGATCAATCACCAGATCGATCCACTACTTTGCTGGGATTCCTAGCTCTCGCAGCTATACACGCCTGATCGGTCACCAGACCGATCAGGGTGGATCCTGATCGGTCACCAGACCGATCAGATTGGATCCTGATCGGTCACCCAGACCGATCAAAGCAGATGAACAGTTACTTTTTAATCAAACCCAAGATCCTGATCGGTCACCGGACCGATCCAAGGCTCTGATCAGCAAGGGAACTCACTCACTGTTTGCTCCCTGATCCGGTCACCAGACCGATCAGGAGCAAGACAGTAAGGAAGCAACCTGCTCCCTGATCGGTCACCGGTCCGATCAGGAGCCACACAGTAGATTCCCACATCTCATCAGTGCGCTCCTCCTGATCGGTCACCAGTCCGATCAGACATAGCTGGATTCGGTCACCCAGACCGATCCACTAAGGTAGCAGCGTGCCAATGTCCTGATCGGTCACAAACCGACCGAATCCCAGTGACTCAACCCTAGCCCTCCAAGCTAGGAACTTCATCCACCTTAGCCCTCCAAGCTAAGGATTTTTCCATCTAACTACTCTCCAAGTTGGGAATTTGGCACCACTAACCCTCCAAGTTAGGACTTTTCACCTAGCCCTCCAAGCTAGGGACTTTTCACCTAGCCCCCAAGCTAGGACTTTTCACCCAACTCTTCCGAGTTAGAACATCATCCAACCTAGCCCTCCAAGCTAGGCACCTGACCCTCCAAGCCAGGACTTTTTCACCTAATTCTCCAGGATGGGAATTTGCACCTAACCCTCCAAGTTAGGACTTTTCACCTAGCCCTCCAAGCTAGGACTTTTCACCCAACCCTTCCGAATTAGGACTTTTCCAACACCTAACCTCCCAGGTTAGGATTTTCCAACACCTAGCCCTCCAAGCTAGGATTTACCACACCTAACCTCCCAGGTTAGGATTTTCCAACATCATGCCTAATCCTCGATTTAGGACTTAATCATAATCATCACAATCATCACACCT